>RCNN01000033.1:0-137204 GCA_003667245.1 Heterostelium multicystogenum | reverse complement strand
AGTAGGAACGCCATGTTTCTTTGTAGTAAATTATATTTTGAAAAACTATGAAAGTAATTAACCTGGAAATTAACTAAATTACCAATTTCCTAGTTTTTTAAAACTAATTTAATTGTATAATTTAGGAAAACGATTGAAGAGAATGAGTTAAAGGAAATACAAAAGAAGATTATGAACAGGAAGACAGACGAGCTAATATTACTGATACATATGGCACATCGAAATTATTGAAGGAATGCATCGATAGATCAACGATGACACAGATATTTGGTCAAACACAACCACACCTGAAACATAGTCATGATTCAATTTCGAATTCAGAATCATCGTGTTCTCTTGCGATTTCAACGCCAACAGGTGCATTTAGTCCGCCTCCACAACCCCAACCACGCACCACTTCATGCACACTTTCCAAAGTTTCTACCACTGATTCGATTTCGGAACTTTGCCAAAATAATAATAATATCGACCAATCTGAATGTAGTTCACTGTCGTCGAGCTTTGAAATTCCTATCCCCACTATCATACAGGTAGCTCGCAGGACACACAGGAGATTATTAATAAGCTGATGACACCACCATCACCTGTACTCTCGACATTTGGAAAGCTGAATGGCGAAAACAATTTCAATGGAAACATCAGTCCTCTTGGAAACAAGAGTGTTCTGAACATTAGCATACCTTCCAACTCGTCTTTAATTAAAAGAACGATTGCATTGGACACTCCTCCCTCTCCATCGCCACGCCCCAAGAATATGAGAATCTCACAGAATGCCGAGTTGCTCAGTTTTCTGACTAGTATAACTACCCAAGGACCACTGGCACTGCATTGTCTATAGAGTATTGGAGTTGGCAATGTCCTACTGGAGACCACCTAAATACGAACGGACAATCCTCAATAACTTCATTGAACCAGATTGGAGCTATCATTGGCTGGCTATTCCGATCAAGAGCAACTAAAGAAAAATGTTGAAACCATCGGTGAGTATCATCTGGAATGCATCATATCCATGGCACTACAAATAACTAACTAAATCGAAATAGATGACCAAAAGTACTTTAGTCCAGTGATATTCGAACTCTATAATAAGATATTACCATTGCATGAATTTATTAGATCAGGTCCAACAAAACAGAGAAGGATATAAACAGCGTCTACGGAGTATTTCCATCATTTTGAACAGTCTCTTTAATTCCTTTGGCAACTGGATTGAAGATTCCTTTATTTCGCAAGAGGCACGAAGAAACAATATTTAACCAATCGAAAGAAGCTATTATACTGAAACTAGGTGAACAGATCAAATGATAAAGGAATATCTCCATAAGATAACGATGAACCATTTGATTGTGGTATGTAGAAAATGCATGATCTTACTATACTCGAAACCATGACAACTAATTATTGATACTATTCAAATTATATAGTATATTAGAAACCTACTTTTTGCATCAATAAGAGATTATAATGGTGAAAGTTTATATAATATAGTGGATCATTATCATGGAATTGCAGATGATATCGATAAAGATCTTGTTTGAGAACGAGGACAATGTGGATTCTGAGCAACTAAAGGGCATCAATCAACAGCCTCCTGATATTATGATTGTCATAGATAAGCTGTCGTTGGGAGGACAACGAAGACTCGCAACAGCAGCAGCCATCTGTCTTACACACCTCTTCGTCGACATCGACGATCAGCCATACTCCACCAGCAATAGTTGCATCGCTTTGTCCAGATGAAGAGAATCTCGTCAACATTATAAGCTCGTTACCAACAAGATTCTCACAGATCGACCAGACTTGGAGAACCCTTTCGAGCAATCCGAGTCAAAGTCTATGCTCACTCTAGAGCAGCAGAAAACCGTAGTATCATCATGCTACAACCATCTTCAAACCTCCATCGACATATTCTTCAGTAGCAGACTATCCTTCGAAGTTCAAGGTTGACACCGTGCCGGTGCTTCGAATGATGCTTTCGACCTTGAACACGCTTGAGGGCTACATCGACAGCGGACTCTCGATTGTCGACCTCAAGCCCGGTGAGATATTGGAGTGGACAGCTACTTTTACAAAGATTGCGACCAGCTTGAACAATTTGATACTAAAGAACAGCTCTATTCTTCTCGTCCACCCAGATTATCAACTATACAAACCACGGCGTCTCTTCGACTTCAACTCCTTCACCCGTCAGCTATGGTAACTATCCCATTCGATCATCCGGTAAGATAAAGCCATCTAGCTCCCCATTTGGATCACCTGCAATTGTGTCATTCCTGCTAGCCAGCAGCACAGACCAAAGTTTCAGCCCACCAATAATGGAGGGAACAAACAAACTTTCACCTTTACCACCTGCCAGAGAGAGATGCTCGCAAATGATTCAACTCTCACAAGATTCAATCATGCTCGCAGTCATGTCTTCGTTTGCATTGTGCATACAAGATGAAATGAATGGTGTACTACCACAGTCTTTGAAGAACACATCGAAATTCTTCAATGACAACCTCGCAGTTTTCTTGTCATCCATTCGAACCAACATATTTTGTACATACATCTTATTAAACCCAATATATTGATATGCAATCGTTCAGTTAAGCATAATAATATAATAAATATATTTCTTTAAATAATATCAAATCAATTTTGATTTTATTTGAATTTAAATAAATACATCATTTACAGATAAATTTACCATTACTATCTGTAAAACAAATACTATTTGCAACAAATACAATACCTTACAATCTGTTAAATATATAGATAGATATTCAAATAGATAGATAATCTATTTTAATTGTATTTATGATAGGAACATAGTATTTTGCAAAAGAATTCATACATTAATTATTAAATTACAGAGGTTGCAGTTTGCTGAAATTTTTTTGTCGAAAAATTTATGCATTTTGGACGGTTTACCATGCTAATGTTTCCTTCGTCCAATGTAACCCTACTTTTAATTAAATTAATTTTTGTAGATGTTCTTTAGAACAAAAATCATTGTAAAATTATATTTTATCTAAATAGTATAAATTCAAACTCTAATCTATCACAATTTCAGAAATAGAAATATTTTTTAATAACTTTAAAAGCAATAGTTGTCTAAATCCACACCACAAGTTTAAAACTACAATTTTACCAACAACAACAATAATAATAATTATAAAAACACACACAAAAACAATAAACATATATATATTTATTATTATTTATTTATTTATTTATTTATTTAAAAATATAACAATACAAACAAAAACAATAATAATAATTTTATTCATAATTAAATACATTAATTTAAAGTAATTTTTATAAAAAACAAAAATACTATTAATTTACAAAATTATATTACATTAAACAAACAACAAAACAACCAACCACACTACTACATTATTACAACTCCTATCTCCTCTTTCTTCTTTGTTTTTAAATTTAATTCATTTTGAATTTAATTCAATCTACTAGTTTAAACTGTATTATTTTATACACATTAATTCTAAGTCTTAATCTTGAATCAATAGTAAAAACAAAACAGTATTATTATTATCTCTTTTAATTCATTTATACATAATCTATCTAATTTTAAATCATGTCGTAAGTATTATTTTATCATAGTAGAGAAAAAGAGATCACAGTATAGAAATGAGCATAGTTGCTAATAAATGATAATAACATAGGACACAACCAAAAAATGATAAAGTCTATCAGACACAAGCACAAGTTAATGAAGTAACCGGTATAATGCACAATGCAATCGGTCAAATGTTAGATAACCAACAGAAGGTATCTGACCTTCAATCTAAATCCGAGAATATGAAGGAGAGTGCCCAGCAGTTTTAAGAAGAATACAAATGAAGTTAAACGTTTAATGTGGGTGTAGAAATATGAAGGTAAGATATTCGTATTCATGTCGATCTAGAAACTGTTATTAACACCTCAAACTTTACAGATGACCTTAATTATTATTCTTGTAGTGTTACTCCTGCTGGCAATTATTATTGTACCTATTGTTCTCAAATTTACATAAAACTTTTATATAAAACCCAACACAAACAACAAACAGCCTTAGCGTAAATTTCGTGTATAGACTTAATACTTTCATATTCTTTAAGCAAAAGAATCATCTCAAATCAATGTACATTACATTATATATAACATAAAATCTATATATTTTTACAAACTATCCATTCGATTCATTTATTCAATACTTTTTCCAAACGAGACACAATTTACTTGAATGCTTGTTTGCATGCTGGACAATTGTTCGTTTTCCTGAAATATTGATTTGCACAATGAGGGTGTATTCTTATTTGACAGTTCATACATTCTTCAATAACGCCCTAAGAAGTAATTGTAGTAGCTTAGTAAGGTTGACCCATGAGGGTATCACATTGGTCATTAAACTTACATTTTCGGTTAAAAACTATATGTTTACAGAGGTGACAGTGCGGTAGTTCGGTTAGGATTGGATTTAAATCTAATAGGGCTCTTTCTGACAGTGTGATTGTAGTGTTATTTGAGTCTTTTAACCATCCATCTTCCTTAAATTTTTATAAGTGTTAATTCTGCTTTGGAGAGATTCATTTCTGCGCGTGGTGCTAAATTTATACATTCAGACTTCCTTGCTTCTCCTCCATTCGCAATGAGTAATTCAATCTAGAAATAGTGATGATATCAAATTAACAATTGTAGTACTTATTAATGTCTGTTTTGCATATCTATATTACATACAGTTAATTTAAATAGAGTAGTTTCATTTGCATTGTAGTTTGTTGTTAATTTCGATGATTCGTCTGGTTTCAAGTTGACAAGACACCAAAAGTGTTTATCGCTTGTTCTTAGATCTTTAATCTGAATATTTAAACTGATAATTGTTGAATTTATTGTGCGAATGTAGTCCTCTGCAGAGTCTCTGCCTATAATGATAAAGGTAAAGATGTATCATGATCTATCATTTCATGTTAGATTTATCATTGCATACAATTATAATAACCATTGATGGCTTCTACTATGCTATTAACAGTATTCTGCTCTATGATTCTTCTCGCAATGAATGATTGCATCAATGCTTTGATATTTAGGGTTCAAGTTTTTCTTTACCTCCAACACCATCTTCCAACATCTTATTATTTTAATATAGTATATTATAGTATAAATAGGCGAGATGTGTAAAAAAATGACTATCAACAGATATCAAATGGCAAATATTTGAAAAGTTAAAAAACTGCGCAATAAATGACATGTTATTTACCAAGTTGACCAATCACTGTCTGAACTATATAGTAACAACAAAACCACTAATTAACAATAGCCTCTAAATATACATAAAATAAATTTGATTGTTCCTTAGAAAGTTACCATATATATCAACAAACACACAAAAATACAGAATAATGGATGTGGTAGTTCATTGATAAATAATGATGTTATTAAATTATAAACATAAAATAATAATATTCTACATTCACACAAACAAATTTGAAGTTGATGCCAGTATTATTAAGATTATTATTTAGAATATACACTGTAACAATCAACAACACCCAATATTTTTGAATATTTAAAGTCAAGTGAAGTTAACTTTAAATTTTATTTTAAATATTATTGTGAATGTTGGAGTGTGAGTGTGTTTGGAATATTAACAACTTAAATATTTTATATTCCTTTATTCTTTATTACAATTTCAAATACAATCAACACAATTTCAATCAAAACTCAAAATATTTTGTAATATATATAGGAGTAGCAGTGGATTACATTATTAATATTATTGTTGTTGTTCTAAAATTAAAATATACATTTTGATTGTTGTTGTATATTTTTATGGTTAGTTGGTACATGGTGATGTGAATTTTATGAAATATTCTGGTTGGTAGCTTGTTTTGTGGAGTAAATAGGAATGTAAATCTATATCAGAATGAACAATGATCTAACACAGCACATGTAACATCAATATTGTGCTAAATGAATTAAATGTGTTTAACCATTGTTTTTTTAAACAACGTGGACCTAAAACTTAATTAAACAATTTAAAAATTCAATAAATTAAATAATTAATTCAAAAGAAAGTAAACTGAATAAATGAGTTACTTATACTCATATTCATTATCATTACAATCAAATAAATTCAACAAAATAATCAAATAGCTATTATAAAATACAATAAACATCAAATTTACACCTTATAAAATAAATAAATATAGATATATTTCTAATTGTTGATATTCTTTGATTGAAATTTGAAAATGAAAATCAATAGATTCATTTTCATTTCATTGACAATTTGTATCTTAAAAATATACTTTGTTTCTTCTGAAAATTGTAAGTGGAATCATTGTTGATTAATATTACTATAATTTGACAAATTTGATTTTTTATACTATATAGTATTTGATTTTCAGATTAATTTATGGAGCAACAATGAAACACATGCTTGGATAGAAGGGTATTTCAATAAAAATCCATTGAATAGTATTGATTTCTATAATACTGGTGATACTGTCAAATTCACATTTGGTCCTGGATCAGATAGTATTACTAAAAAAAGTATTTGTTGAATTGACATCATCTGATTCAATTGAAACTCGTCCAATCCTATACAGTACCAATGGAAGATTTGATAATTCAACACAATGGAAACCTTCACCAATCATTTCATCAATCACCAATTCAATTCCAACAACCGGAGGTCAATTGACAATCAAAGGAAGGTTTTGACACCAATCACACCTGAATCTGAAGCATATTTTATGACTAAATCTGGTTCACTATATATTAAGATAACTAACTTTACATCATTGAATGGAAGTCTGATGTATCTCAATGTTGACGACTCATTTTGTGGTTCAAATCTTGATTTTTATATTAAAATTAACATATTAAAATCAAAAACAATAGACTTTAGTTATCTTCGTAAGTATGAGTTATTAGATTAGATTCAATAGATATTAACGATTTTATGGTTGTAGCACCATCGATTTCAAATATTCAAATCACACCAGAGAATCTCATGATATCAGGTGTTGGATTTTGTCCAATTTCAACTTGGTTGAAAGCCAATATTGATGGAATCGATATTCAAGTATCAACAGGTAATTTCTCACAAACAAGTGCAACTCTCAATCTTCCATTGAAAATGACAAGTGGAATTCATAATCTTACATTGAATGCATTGGATGGTTTGAGTCAACCAAAGACATTTATAATTGGTTTATATCAAAATAATCTTCAAAGATTGATATTATATTTACTTACACTCTTCATTTGAATACAGTTCCAATTCTTAAATCAATCACATCAGTGAATACTCGAGGTGGATTGGTGACATTAACTGGTAAATTCTTTTGTTTACAAAAACAAGATGGAACCAAGTTGACATCAAAGATTATGATTGACAATATTGAGTGTACTGGTGGTGCCAATGTTGTGGATGATCCAAACAAGATTATTTGCAAGATGCCAGCTGGTGGAGGTGTAAACAAATCAGTCAAAGTCACAATAGATGGTCAAACATCAAATGAGGATGTTAAATTTGCATATGGTTTGCCAGAAATCAACAACTACACAATGATAGATGGTGTTGGAACACTCTATGGATCTAGTTTCGGTGATGAAAACCTTACAACAATTACTCTTAATGGTGTCATTATAAAAACCCATCAAAGTTGACTCTAAAACTGATGTTGAATGAATCATATTTAATGTTCCAAAGAATTTTGGCAACAGTTTATTGTATATCACTGTCAACAATGTGAATTCAACAAAGATCTGGTTCAAAGTAACACCAATTTTGAATTCATCAACTGAGCCAATGACCAATGGATCTATGATAACCATTACTGGTGATTATCTGTTTTTGAGTGACACCAATGGCACCAATTTGGGATACACCATCAATATTGGTAGCGAAAATGTGTGAATGTAAACGAATTGGAACCTTCCAAATCATTGACTTGTGAAGTTCCAGAAGAATATGGTCAAGGTAATTTGACACTCACTGTTGACAACCAAATCTCAAACACCATCAACTTCAAGTATCGATCACCAACAATTATTAAAGTCTATCAAATCAATAACATTGCTCACCTTGAAGGTACCAACTTTTTCACCTCCAACATTACCAAAATTTTCTATAATGGATATTCTCCTGACTTGATCACAATTACCTCGAGCAACTACACTCATATCACATTTATCATCCCAGCCAAAGCAGTACTTGGTAACAATTCAGTCCAAATCCAGGTTGGTGGTCAAGAGAGTGGACAATCGAATCTTTTACTTGGTCCATCAGTCAGCAATGTCTCATCGATTGGTGTTGGTGGAGGTACCATTAGTATTCAAGGTTACTTCTTCCTAACCTCTAACAAGTCAACAACTGTCACTGTCGGACAATACCAATGTGAAAACTTCACAGTATCCAAAGCAAATGATCTGATTTTATGTCAAGTTCCAAGTGGTGTTGGTGGTAATCATCTTGTTAAAGTCAAGATCGATAACTTTACTAATCCTACAAAAGATCCACCAATCTACTTCAGCTACCCGATGCCAACAGTCACATCAGTATCCGACATCACCGAGAAAGGAGGTCACATCACCATCAAAGGAACCGACTTGAATGTTCCAATTAGAATCATCTTGAACAATGTTCTGGAATGTACTAATGCATCGGTAGTTCCAAACACCAACTTCACAGAGATTGAATGTAATCTTCCAGAGTGGACAATCGATAATCTACCAAAAGACTATGTACCAATGAAGATCATAGTTGGTAATCAAGAAGCTGAAATACCATTCAAATACAATCGTATGTAATCAATCGATAAATTAATAATGAACAAAGATGATATTAATCAACTGGATCGGTACTAATATTTTATTCAATATTTGATAATAGTTGATGAATATTATGCAGCAAAGAGAGAGCAAGAAAGAAAAGATAGATTGAAGTGGTTGATACCAACTGTTGTACCAACTATCGTTGGTTTGGTAGCACTAACTGTGCTCTCGGTCATTTTGGCAAGAGGATATTACGTTACTTCCACATTAAAAAGATGTTTAGAGAAGCATAATTTCTATAACTTGTGTAAAAGTATTGATATATAAACTTATTACAATTCCATAAATATACAACTAAAAACAATTTTCGGTGAAATTTCAAATGTATTTTATTTTTTTAAAAAGACACAAAATGTTATCTCTGATGTTATATCCATTCTCTCTTCCTCGTTCTTCCTGAATTCAAAAGTGAATCGAAGACAGTTCGGTAAATATATAATGATTATTATTATTATTAGAAGTTTTATATATATAGTTATATTGTTTTCTTTATATTATGCTTCTTGGAAATTTTGCATTTCTAAATCCTTCTCTTTTGTTTCGTTCTTCTTTTCTTCATCTTGTTGTTCGAATAATTCATAGATCTGGGTCTTCTTTGCTTTCTCTTGGGCAACTGTCAGATCGTGATTCTTTCTCAATCTCTTTCTTCTCCAACCTAACAAGAACGATAGAATCGAGAGTACACCACCTCCGATAATTACAAATCCAATATATCTAGCGGTCAATAAACTAATCTTCATAATAGTAATTGGAATTGGTACATTTACAACACCGATCCTATAATATTGTTGAATGAATGTTTTCAAGATACGTTAGAGATTAAAACTA
Source organism: Heterostelium multicystogenum (assembly GCA_003667245.1). Taxonomy (NCBI): domain Eukaryota; phylum Evosea; class Eumycetozoa; order Acytosteliales; family Acytosteliaceae; genus Heterostelium; species Heterostelium multicystogenum. The sequence goes on along the minus strand of RCNN01000033.1, from coordinate 127,550 downwards.
ATATTTGATGTTAGTGTGATGCTTACAAGAAATAAACTAAACCTCTTGCCAATCCATTTGCAAGGAATATAAATACACGAATGGCTTTTCTTGTCCATTTGTTTCTAATTTCAGCATAGACAATCATTAGACCTGAGAGGACACCATAGAATCCAATTACTGCATATTGCAGATAATTTTGAATGGAATGATCTTTTGTAGTTGCCATCGAGTAAAAGCTCCAACCTCCCATACCCAACTGAGCAAATCCGGCAATTAAACAAAATATTCTAACAACTGTCAATTAACTATTAGTATTCGATCTCGGGTTGACTACAATTCATACATTCTCAACTTACATATTTTAAAAGAAAATAATAAACAACAGACGAATCCACATGGCTCTTTACTTCTCTCTAATGGTGGTTCATTAGGTTGGAAGATTTCACCAACAGCGTGCATCATCTTTGAACTCCTATTCTATGCTTTGTGATTTCCAAACTAAAGGAATCACCAAAAAATAATAATAATTTGGAATAAACTTAAAGATAGGAAAAATAAAACTATTTTTAAAATTATCTATCTATTAGTTATTGTTGTTATTGTTATTGTTGTTGTTGATGTAGGGAATTAAGTGATTAATTAAACAGATAGAGCATAATAAAAAATAATTAGTAAATTTATTCATCATTATAATTTGTATTTTTGGTTCAAATACATACATAATATAATATAATATAATGAAATAGAATGGTTTATTCAACCAACCCTTCTATGATTATCTATCTCACTTTTCTAACAAATAAAAAGTTAAAATATGTCTGGTGAAACAGTTGTGTGTATTTGATTATTATTATTATTGATTTGTTAAATATAAAATTATAATCTATTTGTATGAGATACAGATATTGTCTAATATTTCTATTATTGAGTGTAATTAGTATTAATAATGTTTGAAAAGATGGATCGCTTTCTATTTATAAGGTCGTCTTTCGACAATGAAGAGATTATCTATTTCTTATGAATCTGTCCAACCAACACCTGACTATAAATCCTGTAATAATGAATTATTCTGACTAAAGATTTTATAACCTTCCTTACACTTCGCTCACTTCTTAAAATGATTCCTATTCATACAAATTAGTTTATATAATAATAATAATTATTATTATTATTATTATTTTAATTATGTTGTTTATCTTAAATACTAATTATAATACATAAATAATATTAACAACAACAACATCAACAAAGTTTCATAATAATATAAATAATATTGTATATATATTTAAAAATAAATTAAAGAGTATATATATAAGTGAATTTGATAGACTCACTCCAACCATCATCATCTCACATTCCACTACCCTAAATCAACCTATATATTTCAATTGATTCTTCTATCTTTTATCAAAAACTTGACACAATCAATTGTATTCAACACAACACAACACTAAACCTACCAAACACAACAACAAAAATATTATATAATATTAGCATATATAAATATTAAATTAAAAGTTTAAAGAAATAAATGTCAAAAATAATTATCTACCTCCTAGATCATATCATATCATATCATATAATGTACTCAATCAATCATGAAAATAACACTCATTTAAACATGAAGCACACAAACACTCTCTCACCCACACACAATACAATCAAACCCACACTCCCTACGAATAAAAACATATTATTATACCAACCATACCTAAACACATCAACTCACTAATTCTAATAAAAACGAATGAAATATGTATGAATGTACAATGCAGGCAATGTTAAAAAGTGTGGATACACAATACAACATATCATATTTATACTAAACATGTATAATTTAAATATTTGACATTGTTTTATTTCTTTATTCTTAAGAATTGTTGAAAAGTCTGAGAATAGAACATGACATTGTTGTTGGTGTTGAGATCATAAATATATATGTATTAGAATAGTGGTATACATTGCTATAAATATGCTATGTGCTGTGTGTCAATCAACACAACGAACTAGATCGATTTATAAATAATTTTTAATTGAAAATCAATCTTGACTTAAATTAGAATTTGATTAATTAATTGGCACCAATTAATATTATTTTATTTTAATTTATCATTGTGAATGAATAATATATGAATCACTATACAATCTGCAAAATAAATCTAAATCTAAATCTAAATCATTGATTACTGAATTACATTTAGAAAACTAATATTGATTTTAGTTTTTTTACAATATCCTTATATTCTGTTGATTCTAAGAATTTGTTAGTTTCTTGTCTCATGAATTGGAGAGTTGGCTCTGATACATCGTTGACAGCAACATTTTTACTGATGACTGGGTCGAATCTGAAATAATTTAAGTGAGGATTGGATTTTTGGAAAGCCAAATGTGCTTCATTAGAGTCACTAGTCATAAAGTTGACCATACGTGTAATTGGATTTTCCACTACTTTTCCAATGTTGGTTGTGACAAACTTGGCTCCATCGGTTACTGATGAGGTGAATTTTGAGAATCCATCTGCTTTTGCTACTTGATATCCGGTACCAAACGAGAGAAATACACAGTGCTTCAAGTTATCGATGCCAAACAAGTCGATTGCCTCTTGGTAGGCAATACCAATAGGATTGTTGTAGAAATAACTTCCGTCCATAAACACGTAGGTTTTATAAGATGGTGTTGAAAAGAGCGCAGGAATAGCGGAAGTACATCTAATAGCATATACAGTGGAGTGGTCCTCGAGGACTTCCTTTGGTTCAAGTGTTCTCTTTGGATTAGCATAGTTACTCATGAAGTATGGCTCAGGTCCACGGTGTGGCAGTAAGATATTGGAAATCGAAGTCATAACAAAGCCTTTAGTACTTGGACAGAAATCCTTGAGCTTACCATCACCAACCATTTTAGCAAGTGCTTCGGCAAACAATTTGGTATTCGCAATCGACTGTGACTCAACAATGTTATTACAATCATATTTGAAAACCTCAGTACCAACCTGAATATAGGTATTGGCAATGGTTTCATAGGTCTGACCAGCCAGTTTGGAAAAAGTAATCATACCACCGGTGCTTGTTCCACCTACAAGCGAAGCTCTTGTAAAAATATCAAAGCCAAGATCTTTCTCCAACTGAGAAAGAATTTGTAAAGTCATCATACCTTTATAATTTTATACATTCTGAAAATTAATATAATATTAACATGTTTATTACAATGCCTTTCATGCCTTTCATTCCACCGCCGTCACAGGTAATAATAATTCTTGGAACATGATTTGGAGATTGCATTTTTTTTTGTTTAATTAAAGACTCTGTATAATTCTTTTCTGTATGTATCTAGATAAATAGATATAAATATTTGATTGATTGAGTGGAATATGATTTGATTTGTTTAATTTTCAATTACATTAAATTAAATTTAGTCAATCAAAACACAGTTTGTAAGAAGCTGGTAGCTTACCACTAGCAAGGGTGTTATTTAACTTTTTGTAAATTGACCAATATCTATGTTTTTTTTTGACATTTCAATCTAATGTTGCTAGCAGCACTAATTATTAGTGGTGTTTTATTAAGATACTAACCATTAGACCAAAGCCATAAGTAGCATATTATCATTGGCTAAATGAATTAATGATCAACAGCCTTGGAAGGAAATAGAAGGTAGACATAAATATGATCATGTATGTAATTATATTAGAACTGAAGAACAGCTATATGGCAATGGTAAAGGGTTCACCAAAAGTATTTGAGTAACTTTAAAAGAAACATATCCTTCTCCTGTAGAATTTCAAAGAGATTATATATTTGAACTAACTAGTTGTAGATCAGATGTCTGGATGAAGGCGTTTTAGTATATTTAGAATATCTGTTATGATCAAAAGAGAAAAACAAACAATAGCAGTTATAACTTTAAATTATAAATAAAAATGGTGAAGTTCAATATTTACTTAAGTTTGTAAAAATAATGAAATGAATTTCAATTTAATTAAATTAAATCAATCTTTAAAAAAACAAAATAATTTAAAATTATTAATGATGTTCAATTTTTATAATCTAAATTTGTGATAGTAGAGAGTGTTAGAGTGTGTTATTTTGTGTAAATAGTAATAATAATAATAAATAATAAATAATTTGATCAATTTAAACAATCATATATATTTAATTTTAAATAATTGAAATAAAAGATGTATAGAAACCAGTATGATTCAGATATCACTACATTCAGTCCATCGGGACGTATTCATCAGATAGAGTATGCAATGGAGGCTGTCAAGCAAGGTAGCGCTGCTGTTGGTCTCAAGTCCAAACAGTACGCCGTCTTGGTATCACTAAAGAGATCGAGCTCAGAGTTGGGTTCATACCAGAAGAAGATATTCGTCGTAGACGATCACATTGGTATTGCCATCTCTGGTCTCACTGCCGACGCAAGAGTACTCTGCAACTATATGAGAAACGAATGTGCAAACTATAAATATGTCTATGAGTCCGATATGAGAGTAGAGCGTTTAGTTACAAAAGTTGCCGACAGTAAGTGATGTGATGTGATCCTTAATATTTTTACATGCTTGGGCATGATTAATTAATATTCTAAATTACTTACCTCCTTCAAATCAATAAATTTAGAGTCACAAGTTCACACTCAAAGATATGGTAGAAGACCATATGGTGTTGGTTTATTGGTAGCTGGATATGATGTAAATATAAGCGATCATGAATGATTAGCTTGTTCATTATATTAATGATGTTCTTGTTATTATTTAGCAAACTGGAGCACACATCTATCAAACATGTCCATCAGGAAACTTTTATTCATACAAATCAATTTCAATTGGAGCAAGATCACAATCAGCCAAGACCTATCTCGAAAAGCACTATGAATCATTCCAAGACTGCTCATTACAAGAATTGATTGTACATGGTTTGCGTGCACTCAGAGAAACCATTCCAAACAGTGATACTGGTTTAACTTCAAAGAATGTTTCAATTGCTATTGTTGGTCATGATCAACCATTTAGAATCATTGAAGATGACAATACTACTCCATACGTAAATATCACTCACCTTAACATTCATTTAAACCATTGATACTAACTTTACAATATAACTTATCATTCGTTCATTTAGCTCGAAAATGATTGACGAAGAACAAGCTGAACCAATGCAAACAAACTAAATTAAGAACAACTTTTAGAATTTAATAGTATATCATGAATATTGGATTATCTTCAATTTTAAATAACCAAACATCATAAACAACAATAACACAACAACATAACAACAAGAGAGCAGTGCTAACAGAGCAGACAAAACAGAGTCAAATCAAAAGCTTTGTCCATAAGATTAAAATAATAAACATATTGTAATTCTTTGTACACAACTTTACATATTAGAGTCAAACAAACAATATTACCATTCATTTGAGGCGATACTGTTTGAGTTGTCTCCACCTGTTTAAAGTCTCTCTATTTAAATAGAAACTAATTGAAAGGATTGAGTAGCATCCTCTCCTCCAAAGGCACTTGTTAATTAAAATTCAAAAGATGTGCCACTACCACTGTCCACTCCTTTTATTGTTTTGCAAATTTGATGTTCATCAAAAAACAACACCAACAATAAGTGATCTGTGCATATATTGTTGATTGATTGATAGATAGATAGATAGAGAGATAGAATGTATATATTAAGGAATAGGAGTAGTAGTAGTAGTGTGAGTGGTTGTAAAAACATCAACAATTGTAGTTTAGTTTGTACAGTGTTCCTATTGTTGTTGATATCTTTCAATATTACATGCACTATAGCACTTGAAGATCTTGATGATGATTCTTCTCCAAGATCAAAGGCAGACTCATTTACATCGGCCTTTGGGTTCGAACATCCAATCAATATCAATATAAAGCTAGTTGGTTTCACTACATCAAACTACAATGAACTCCAGAAACTGCTGAATCATTTGGATAATTCAAATACTCCAAACTTCTTATTTCCTGTAGATATCAATCTCCACCATCCACCATCTTTCTTATTTACTTACTAATTATTATTATTATTATTACTTTGATCAAACGATCTGTTATGATCAAATGATAGGTATCAAATATACCATATATCAAACAAAAAATATTTATATTATGTATCGGCCTCATCTATCCAATTGAAAGACAGTGTGCAAAATGCGATTAAAGAACAGTTGGCAAAAGGAGAGGCAGTGCATCCATCGTTGAAAATCAAGACCATTCCATTCAGTACTGTTGACAAATTGATTTGGACCGACTATGTCAACGAGAAAAGTAACTCTCACACTATTTACATCATCAACAGTGATCTTGGCGAGAAATACACCTATTCGCAGTCACCTTTTATTGACAGGGCCGAAAATCGCACTACTCAACTCTATTGCACGACCAAGGTCTGGCAATCGATGGCCCCATCCAAGGATTCTCTGAAGCAAGGTGAAGGAAGATACATGTGGATCGATTTAAATGCAGATATTCCATCGTATGGTCCTCTAACCAAAGGAACCGGTTCAGTGCTAGAAAGCACACTGCCAAGCAGAAGGAATTCCGCTTCAACAAACGATTTTCTCTATGAGGTTGCCACATTCATCCATCACACCACAAGACAGTTGATTTCACCGGTAATCAACCACCATGCACGATGCTATTGGAGTGAGCTTGAGATTCGTCTGATCATGGTGCACGACCATCAAGTTGGAATGCTCGAGGAATCAGAGAATTTCGACTGGCAAGCGATCCAGGATCAGATACACAAAATCAAGAAACTACCACATCAAACGATCACTTTTTCAAAATCAGAGATTTCACTACTCACCAATGTATATGCAGCACAGGCCAAGCAGTCAGCACTCAAAGTCCATCATTCAGGCACCAAAGGAACACAGCAGTATCTTGACTCGAAAGAACTTCACTTCTGGCTTCAGCAGCACAATCTTGCTTTTGTTCCAGAACTCGACTACCGTAATAATCGTGATATCATTCCTGTTTTCCTCTTTGATATATCATTCAAGGACCTCTTACTTCTCGATCGTACAAGCCAAGCAGTAAGCTTTGATGATATGGTTATTGCAATTCAGACTCAATCACAAAGAATATCAGATTTCAAGTATATATCAATTGCTTACTGCCAATAACTAAAACAGGTACTAATCTATATTTTATTTGCAAGGTGTGATCAAATTTTACAAATAGATGCTACAGATGCAACAAGACCAGTTTTGGCCACATTGCTTGAGACTATATGGGGTATTCCTCCAACTCAAGACTCAATTTCTAAAAACAGCGATGTCATTGATCAAAACTACATTTGGTCAATGGGATACAATCCATTCAGTATCTTTTCATTACACAAGGAGATTGGTTTCTCTCAAGCAGATACAGCCATTAGAAACTATCTTTATTTCTATATTGTCGATACACTTCATGGATTAAAAGCTGTCTATGACCATATAGATGTAAGTTAGATCAGTATTTAGAGCAACAATTTAGGAATTGAATGTGATACTTATCGTTTTAACCTATAGGATGATGAAACATGGGAAGAGTTTAGTAAATCCAATTCAGGAATACAATCAATTTATCAATTGAAAAAATCAATTCAAGACATATTGTTTGAAGTCGGCCAACATCTTTCCAATCATCTGGAACTAGAGGCATATGAAAAAGTTACTTCATTGCAAGTGTTGGTCAACCAACTCACTGGAATCATTCATGAAACTCACAAATCTAAGCATTCCTATTTGGAGTGTCAGCAGCCATCGATTGCCTGGTCGGAGTTACTTAGTATCTCGATAACAATAGCTCTAGCCTTAGTTCTCGCCCAAAGAGTACTAAAGAATAAATTCTCATTTTAAGATATTGCCAAAATGCGAGTTGAGTAGCTTGAAGCATGTTTGTAGTGTCGAATTCGAAAATTGGATACAATAGGATCTGTATTATCTATCATATTGTATTGTAGTTTTATTCTGCTATTGATTGCTTATCTATAGGACAAATCTTATTAACTTTCAGCCATTGCTCTATACACTATAATGTGTGATAAAATAACTAGTTAGTCATTTTTCCAAATTGGTCCTAATGAGTTGATTATACTTACTTCAACATGGAAGAAATGTAAGCATGGTAAGGTCTTGACTTCTTCTCCTGGATCCATCTGCGATAAACATATACAGCATGTTTCTAACTTTGAATTTCCATCTATCTTTCGTATTGGCAGTGTTTTGATCGACTGAATATTGGCTCCCTTATTATTTACATTTTCGTCAAGTCGAAGCAGCATTTCATAATCATTCTCGTTGAAGTCTCTATTAATTGACATTAGATTGAATAGGTTTGGATCTACATTATTTGGATTGTGGTGATTGTGATTGTGAAGTTGATGGTATTGATTTTGATTATCTTGTTGGAATCTTTGGTATATCCTGTGATTAATTGCGCGCTGATGAACTTGGTGGTTATTGATTTCTTGCTCCAACTGTTGAAATTGCAACTGTAGTTGCAGTGCAACTTGAAAATCCAATTGCTCTTGAGTAGGGCGTTCGCCTCTATTTAAATGATTGTGATTGTGAAGTAATATTGGAGGCAAGACTACATCTATATCATTGACAGATGGAAAAGCATTTGTACTCTGAGTTCTTCTATTGTTTCTTCTTGGATTCGTTGTGCGGGGATTAGTTGTAGTGGGTGGTTCGGTAGTGATTGTTATAGCACTTCCGAGCATACGACCAGGTGCAGTGTTTTGTCTCCTACCAGAAGTGGTATTGGTTGTATTCGTAACTGTAGATGTTGGAGTATTTCTTGTTGTTGATCTGGTTGAGCGAGTTGCAGCTTGTCTGGTTTGTAAAATTGGAATAGGATTATAGTTTAATGGTTCTGCATTTCTTCTTGGTCTACCAAGTAGGGGTGGAGGATGCCCATTTGTGGAAGTGGTTGTAGTGGTAGTTGTAGTTGTTGTTGGTTCTTCGTCTGTATCATCCAGCACAATTGCGCCACTATTGTTATCATGTTCAATGGTTGAATTAGCATTGGCAGTGTTTGTGGTATTAGCGCGCTTATTTCGACTGTAAACAATGAGTGATGGTTGAAATTCTTTCTTTTGTTTCTTCTTTAGTTGTTGGTCTTTCTTTTTCTCCTCTTCTTGATAATCATTGAATAGTGCATGGTATTTTGAATCATCTGTTTCATTATTGTTTGCATTGTTACTACTGCTGCTTTCATTGTTATTTTCACCGTAGTCGAATCTTCCTCTTTTTCCGTTGATCGAAGGGATAATGTCCTCTTCCTCGAGTGTATCTTCGTCATCTATATTGCTATGACCCTCCTCATATTCATTTTCTGTGCTGTCACCATCTAAATCTTCATAGGATTGACTCGAGCTTCTAGCATATCTTAAATCGTTTCCATTACTTAAAGCCTTCTTTTTCTTTGCAATTTCAGAATAACTTGACCTTATAGGTATTGTTTTTATTGAGCTATGATTACCATTACTATTATTATGATTATTGTGAATTCTACTACTTAAACTGCTTCTGAAGATATTATTATTAGAACTATTATTGCCAGTACTAGTGGTGGTAGTAGTAGTAGTAGTCGTCGTACTACTGTTTCCATTTCCATTTCCATTAAATTGTAATATAGGTTTCTTTCTATTTGACAGATTCTTAAATGAGTGGTGTGGCAATGTAGTTGTAGTTGTCGTAGAAGCTGAATTCATTGGTCTAGAATAATATCGATCCTTATCGACCTCTGCTTCGATATCATCTAAATCCAATTCATCATTAAACTTTAACATCTTTAACTCGATTATCTTCTATACTACACAGATAGCTTTATAGTTGTTCTAACAATATAAATATATAATACACAAACACAACATCAATAACAACAACTATAAACTACCTATAATAATAATAATATCTAATTAACTAACTTTATAAACAAGATAGATAAAATATAAATACTATATGAATAACTATACTATAATATTATACTATGTTTCTTACTTTAATATCTAATTTATATATATACAAATATAAGACTAAACTAATAAAAGTATCACACACACAAATGCTCTATAAAATTGTCAAAAAACAAAACTTATGAAGTAGATATTAAAGTTAAATTGATATAAAAATATTAAGAAAGGAAAGAATGATGCATTTGTTAGTTGTTTTTTCAAATTCAATTCACTCTTGAACCAATTATTTTTTAAATTTACCGCCCTACAAAATATTTTAAATTTTTAGTTTTTTAGTTAGTTATAAATTTATGATTCCATTTTTTAACTTAAATAACTAAATATAATAATAATAATTAATAATAATATTTATTTTAATTTCATTAAGGTTAATTTTAATTTATTTTCATTTTAATTTGTTGGTATTACTTTTTTTAATATATCTGTACAAATTTCAATGAACTTAGATTTAGTGGTGAATCCACCTTTTAAATCCAGTTCATCAACACCCAATATCATGTTGTTCTCCTCTAAAACTTTAACGTTATAGGTTTGCTGGCCAATCTTGACATCCAATTGATTAAGGTTGGGTGGAACCAGCTGGAATAATGTGTCTTTGAATTTCTCGCTGAAATGGAATAGTATCGATCTGAGTGATGGACAATTGTTGTAACCTCCTCCTATCGATTCCTTGCTGAAATTTTTGCCAATCGAAAGTGATTCTAAACTTGTTGGAAGTTTGTCTAGATGTTGATCAAAACTATCACCCAAATTCAATTTCTTCACTGATACTGGAAGCACTCCATTCAGATTTTGATTGAAGCTGGTACCAAATTCAAGGATTTCCAAACCATCTGGTAGATCTCCGTTCTGAATTGGTTTGGTTAAATTTACTTCCAAACTGCAAGCTCTTCAATTGGCTAATATGACTGAATATATTTTCAATAGGCTGGTTAAATTCTTGGTGAAATTTGATGGATTTTCAAATTTGCTGGAAGTACTCCTTGAAGATTCTTGTTAAAAATCTCTACCTAACTCCAAACTTTCTAGAGATGGTGGAAGAACATTGGGAGCTATTTCATTATTGAAGTGATTTCCAAATTTAAGATGTTGCAAGCCATTTGGTAATGTGTTGACGGAAATTATCTGTTTGAACTGGTTTCCTAAATGTAGAGATTTCAGTGTCTTCGGAAGTGAATCAATGGGAAGTAGCTGGTTAAAATATTCGATAATTTCCAATGATTCTATGCCATCAGGAAGTGGAAGTTGAATAGAACTGATCACCTTGAGATGTTTTAGGGATGGAGGAATAGAAATATTTTGAAATCTGAATGAATACAACGAAAGGCTCTCTATATGATGGTAATTTAAAGGAGCTAAGGATTTGGTAAACATGCATCCTAATTCCAAAGTCTTTACTGATTTTGGAATATTTCCAATATCTTGATTGAATGCCCAACCAAATGTGATCTTTTCAATTCCTTCAGGGAGTACCCCTTCGTCGATCTGTTGGTTGAAGTGAATCGACATTTCTAAGAATCTAACACTCGTTGGAATTATTCCCTTAGTTAGTGGTTGGTTAAAATTGGCACCTAATCTTAGTACTTTAACATGGTCGGGAATGGAACCAACCACCAAAGGTTGGTCAAAGTGCTCACCAAAAGATAGATATTCAACACTTTCTGGAATTACACCTGGCAATAGTGGTTGATTAAATCTATTTCCAAATGAAAGATATCTCAAATTTTCAGGAAGCACTCCCATCTCTATTGGCTGATTAAATTGGTATCCAAATTCAATATGAATTACATAGGATGCGATTTGATTCTTTTGTAACACTTCATTGAATAGGTTATCAAATCGTATATGTTTACTCTTTGAAGGAAATTGTCCATCCAATCTTTTTTCATAAACTAAAATTTGAGTTACTATTAATTGATTTCTATTCCATTTTCCATTTTATTGATATTGTACATACTCGAATAGTTATGGTACTTTGTATTATTATAATTCTTTCTATTTAAAACTATTAGATACAACATTTTTAAAAGATGGAATCGAGTTCTTTTGATAATATTCATAGTTTTGATCAAGTTGATTTATATTTAGTGTTAAAATTTGGTCTCTATCTCTATACCATGTTTACACGTTAGAACTATTGATATTCTATCTAAATTGGAATCTAAATATTCCATTATTCTGTGTAAAATAATATATGGAATCATATTTGTTATTATTTAATGGATTGGAAATATAGAGAACTTAACAAATTATATTTGTTATAAGGTAATATAAATAATAGGTAATAAGAAATAATTTTTATAAGATGTATAGAAGTTAAATGTTTATAGAATTGGTGAGTTTCGTTATTTCGGATAGTTTATAGTTTATTCTTTATGGAATTGTAAGATTTTAAGTTACTAGTAGAATAAATTAAATAAAATAAAAAAAATCAAAAGTGTTTATTGTTGTTGTTGTTCGTTTCAGTAAAAGGTATAACCGTATCTATCAATTAGAGGGAATCTAAGAATATCTATATTTACCCAGTCCCAAAAAAGAATTCAATATTTGATTTCGTTTTTCATTAAAAAATAACCCCACCCGATATCTCTGAAATGCCATTCAATACATGAAAATTGGATTCAATCAATTTTTGAACAAAACAAACAAACCCCAACGAAAATCAAAAAACCGTTAATACCCAAATAATTTCAAAATAGTACTAGTAATAATAATGACTTTTGATAGGAATCTACTTTGGTTGTTACTATTACAAATAAGATTGATATTGATGTGTGTATTTGATGAATGATAATGGTTGGTTGAATGATCATAATTTTCATCCACATCATAAAAAAAACAGAATTTGATTGATTCTAATTAATTTAATCTCCAATTATATGTTTGATAACAATATTAAGATGGGTGTGGTGTTTCATGTGATATTAAAGATTTATTTGTCGATAGATCTATTTATTACTATTTAGGGGATATTATGATTCTATTGAAAATTAATTAAAAGAATAATAATAATAATAATAGGTGTGTTGGAATATAATCAATTAATATCATCATCCTTTATCCATTTATTCTAAACAAACTAAATCTATCAATTAAGTAAAATAAGTTTAATGTTAATGTAAAATTAATGATAAACAGTGAGATGTTTATACAGAAAAACAAACAATAATATGAGGTCCTTAAATGACAATAATGAACATATTTATTTTTCATTTATATCCCTATGATTCATTTTATAATAACTTCCACCTATAGATGGGGTTAAATTGGAAACAGAGATCAATGATTAAATTCATCAATCCCATATTCTAGAGTCTATTGGTACTAACTTTTTAAATTAGAATTCCTCAATTCATTGAACCTCATCCCCAAATACTAGTTTCATTTTATCTTTCTCTTTATTTAAAAGGGAATCAACTCAAATAATAATTTCTTTTAAAATTTGATACAAACCCCGCTAGCGGTATATTTAAAAATTAATAACTGGTGGTTTTTGATAATATTATTAATAATCTCATTCTTATTAGAATACCCTAAAAAAACAATCAACAAACAAACCAACACTTCTTAATAAATATTTACAAGATTAAAAAGACAAAAGTTACTTTGGAAGATAGAAGATAGATAGATAGATAGAACGATCGATGTTGAAAGCTGCATTGTGATAGAGTTTAGTAGATAGATACGGCTATATATATATATAGATGATGGAATTCAGAAGAAAGAATAGAAGTGTAACACCATCATCGAAATATGATGCTGTCGATCTACAGCTGTCGACGTTACACTCAATGGTGAACTCGCACCATGCTAGACACCAGCAGAATGGCAGCTCTCTCTTTCTCAAGGAGGGAATACCCCTGCTTGAATCGCTGCGCGACCGCACCAAAACAATGGATGCCTCTGAGAAGAACTTCTGTATAAGTCGTGGTGCAATCACCATCTTCATTCAATGTATATGCTACTGTGGAAAGAATAACCATTCCACTGAAATAGTGCTAGAGGTAATGTAGTAAAGTCGATAGGCGATCGATCGCCTTTCGGTCATTAATCATCATCTAACTCTGATAACGAACCCTATCTCATCTTTAGATATGTCAATACCTGATAGACAACAGCCATGAGGCATCTAGATTGTTTTGTAAGCAATTGATACAGCATCTCTATGACGATATCGAATGTATAGGTACTGCAGAATCGCTGCCACAACTGATATCACTGTACCCTCTAAGATCTGTAACTATATTGTCCATAGATAGCAACAGCACCGCGTTGGTGATCAATCGTACTAACTAAAGCTCACTTTACTCTAATAGATATTTATTGAAGATCTTTGTATTCCGAGATTGTTGGAGATATATTATAAGGGTTCGGTCTCGTTGGCAAACAAGAGAAATTCTTATATCTTGGATAAGCCGTTGGAGGCTCCACAGGGCGGATATGCGGATTTGCTACTTAATACGTCGAGTCAGGGGAGCAGCAGGCTCAATCATTCAAATGGCACAGGAAACAACAGCAACAATTTAGGCACACTGAGGCGAACTTTGAGAGACCTGTCGATTTCATCATCGTCGAAAATGGACGATGCAAACACTAATGGCAGTAACTATTCATCGCCAGCCGAATCACCTATATTCTCAAGCCAGACATCACCTCCAGCCAACATGGTTATTCCACCATTGGCTGGTGGCAATCTTTCAATGTCTCCAGCATTGCCAATGTCTCCAACCAGTGCAGCTGCAACAATGCCATCCCTCAAAATGTCGAAACCAATCATTCCCAAATTGAATCTACCAATCCGAGTCGAAAGCAGTGCCAAGATGACTAGGTCCTCTCGACGTCGTGACGACTCTAACTCATCGACTCGCTCTCACACCTGTGAAATTGGAAAAGTTGAAACCAATTCAACCAAAGAACTAAGTGATATAGCATCTAAACTTGGTGAAACATGTATGTTGTTTTAAACATGTCAGTGGACATCTTCCATATCTATACTAACATGATATCATTATGATTGTTTAGACATGACTTCTGATTTAACAGCATTGATATCATATAAACAGGTTGTAGATGCACATTTCACATCGACTACATTAAAGCGAAATAGCTATGCACCCAAGAAATTCGTTATTCCAGACACACCAACTTCAGAGGCGAATTCGGTGTCGCCAGATTTACAAAACCATTAGAAATTCCAATTTGTATAAAGTTAGATGTTGTATTTTGAGAGCTGTCATTGCATCGACCAGTTACAATCTGTGGATGCTTCAGTATGTCAACAATCCAATGAATCTGATATACTCTGAAATTCTGATGGTATACAAAGGACTGATTCCAGCAGATCAAGAGTTCCTCCAGCTCATTTTCCAGCTAGCCAACAATTGGGCAGACTATGTGGAATACATTCATCGAATCAGATGGAACGACATCACTAAGGACATGGCTCCAGAGCGAAAGGGTTCTTTCCGTAAAAAGCTAGATATTCTGCTCTGGCGTATCAACAACAACATCATGAACGTTATACAGACCAACTATATTGGAGATCTCGAGTATCAGTTGCACATGCTCGCCGACTATGTGCAGTTATGTCCCACCAGAATCATGCCTTCGCAAGTCGTCGATGTCTGCATTGAGGTGTTGCTAAAAGATCAAGCATTACATGTTCAAAGGTAGACTTACTTCAGAGCGATTCAAAGATATCTATATCATCCACTATCTCCTGTGTGTATTCGATGAGATAATCATCCAAAACATGCATCCTCCTCTCAACGAATTGCTCATGGCGATCTTCTTGGAGCGTGACGACACCTTCCATTTCCTCAAACACTACACCCAGTATCTCTTGGCCAACGACGGAATCGACCGTGAATTTGCCAGACAGCCACACAACAACTATCTTAGCGATCGCAAACAGATGCTGATTGAGCTGCGATGCAGAATCATCAAGCATCACTCAATATGCATTGATATGCTTAAGCGCACACTTGGCGAGTCAGAGAATGACAACAACTACTACAACAACAACATCAACAATACCAACAACAACAACAACAGCAACATGTTTGCCTCAGACCTGGTTAAAAAGTTGGATTATCTTTTGATTCCAACCGGTGGAATCATCTTGCCATTCCTTCAAGCCTCCAACTTCTTCCAGAGCTACCAAGTAAAGAAACAAATGTTGGAATTCTTAAGTAACATATTTTCATTCAAGAAGAATCCCTTTACAAAAAAGAAACTTTATATCGATGCATATATAAGGTATGTTAAATCCAGCTTATATCTCATTAATTTGGAGCAAAAACAACTTAATCTAACTAATTTCAATTTTCCACATTTCTTTCCACTTTCCAGTTATTTTTATATTAGCTTTATTAAATTGTACAATAATTATGTAATTGATTCACAGACATTAACTCTATGTAAATTATTTTTTAAATATCCTGATTGCATTCTCTATAAAGTAAGTAATTGGGAAATACTTAATGTTATGTACTCGAATTTTCACTCATTCTAACTTGATTCATCCATCCCATCCAGTAAAAATGAAAAGATAACAATGAAATTCTACCAGTTGAGAACAATGGATTTCTTGGTACGAGAAGTCAACTTGGAATATGAAGTTAAGCAAAATAGAGATCAAATGATTGAGCCTTTCTTCTTAAAGAATAGTAGTATGATGACTAGTGGTAATAATGCTAATAATAATACAGCAACTACCACTCAAAATAATACACAAAACGCCAGTCAAAATACACCAGTAAGAACAACTTCAGCGCCTCCATCCTTACCGGATGAAGCAAAGCCAGCAGTTATACGTGAATCCAATATAAAAACAGATCCCATTTCCTTCAAACCAAAGTTACCTCTTCTAAAGCTACCTGCAAAAGTTGGTGAAAGTCCTTTGAAATCGGGTAGCCCTTCCATTCCACCACTTTCCATACCACCAAAAGTACCTCCCATAGCTCTCTCTAAACCTGTTCTTTCTGATTCGTCTCTAGAAAGTCAAAAATCAACTATAACAGCATCCAATGACAACAAAAATACTACTGCACCAACAGTTTTGACTGATAGTGCAATCAAGTCAACACCTACGCCACTCGGTGCTTCTGGTGGAGGCTCAATCAAACTCTCGATTCCAAAACTTACTTTGCCACTGGTCAAGACCAGAACTAGTGAAAGTGAAACCAAGTCAATCACTGACTCTGTTCAGGCACCAGCTGGTTTACTTTCGGCAATTGAGCAAAAGATCGATCCACAAGATCCAAAATTTCAACTTGTACTTGGTAATCCTTCATCCTCTCACACCCAAGAAGATGATTCTACCAACACAACTGAACCTACAGCAAAAGAGCTACTTCGATACAAAACAGAGAGGAACAACCGTAAATTGTACTACGACAAAGATCTCCATATATCGATTCTTCAACTCATTTTTAGTTTACTTTTAAATTCAAAGTATGTTTAATAATATTTAAAGAACCTTCAAGTTATCTAACCTTTATTCATTCTAGTCATACATTGGAACATTTATATTCTGACCAATTCCCATTGGTTGCTAAGAAATTAAATGTACCTTATATCCTACAGCTTCATATTAATCATCCACAGAATGAGAGAATCATTCCAGAGTTGTGTCAACGAACTCTGGAAATGGGACCAAACTACTTTAGGGTATTAAAGTTGCTCTTTTAATAGGTTGTTCCATTCGAGTCTCTTCAAGGATTTAAAGAGAGTTGCAAAGGGAGCCTATGGAACCGTCTATAAGGGAACACTTGGCCATGATGAGGGTCTAGAGGTAGCCGTCAAACTGATGGCAGTGCCCAAGTCCCTGCATGATCGTTGTGTGCTTCATGATATTTTCACAGAAATTCTTATTATGGATACATTCAGAAGCGATCATCGTGCTTGTCACATGTTTGACTATGGTGTAGACGGTGAAAACTACTGGATCGTAATGAAATCCTACAAGTGTAGTCTTAAAGAATGGAGATTGAAGCAAACCAATCATTTCCTACAGCAGCTTCCACTTTATCTAAATATCTATATGAACGTACTTTTAACTGTCCAATTCTTAGTAGAAAACAGTAAGTATACAAATCAATTTTCATCTTTTCTAGTTACTGACAAGCAAATCTTCAATCACTGGTAGAGATCAATCATTTTGATATTAAATGCGATAACTTTTTGGTACATCCAATTAAGAAAGGTACAATTGAAGATGATTTTTGGAACCAACCGACCTATGATCCAAACTTTGTAGTTTGTTTGGCAGATTGGGGAGAAGCCAAGGTATATTCTGCCGATATTGAAGGATATACAACAAGAAATAGAGGAACTGAGTTTATTAAGAGTCCAGAGATGCTCACCATTGCTTATGCAAGCCAAAAGACTCGTGAGAACTTTGATAGAAGAAAGAAAGTTGGATCAAACACAGCAAGTGATGTTTGGTCACTTGGATGCTTGTTCTATGAGCTTTTGACTGGTGACTTCCTTTTCTACGATGATGATTGGGTCAAGTTCTTTATTAGAGTAACACAGCCCGGACAAGAACTCATAACTGCCGAAAAGAAGGCGAAAATTCACAATATTCCAGCCATCATAGAGTTTATGGAGTTTGTGTTTGTTCGTGATCCTTTCTATCGCCCAACCCTTCGTGATATCCTCACAAAATTCACTTCAATCAAACCAACGATTCTTTCACAACTGGAGCGACTCAAGCAACAATTAAACAACGAGCAGCTTCGATCTGGACAGCCTAAGGAATATAATATCGGTGGTGATGGAACAAGATACAAGGGAACTAACCGCAGCAGTGGACACTATACACCCGGTCGATTCTTCCCTCACACCTACAACATCAACACCATCAAATCGAGCTCACTTTCATCTAACACACTTAGACTTCATGAGATCAATATTATTCCAGAGATTCCAAATAACGAACCACCTGAATTCCCAGAGCACAAACACTTGATGGAGTTCCCATCGAAGATTACATCCTACATGTATATTTCATCTTTCAATCCTTCAATGAAAAAGAATATGTTGAAGCATGATTTCCGTAAGTTATCTAAAATTGATATCCACAAAATAGACAACTAACAAAGATTGAATATAGATATTACACATATTATCAACTGTACTGGTTCGCCAAATGCATTCCCCGATCACTTTGAATATTTACATTTGCAGCTGCATGATGATCCATCACAAGATATCCTCCACTCATTTACATTGGCATTTGATTTTATTCGTGATGCAATTATGCACCAAGGAAGAGTACTGATTGTATCGGATAAAGGTGTATCTAGATCGGCTGCCTTGGCCATTGGATACTTCATGGACTCAAGATCGATGAGCTACTTTGAGGCATTTATTCTCATTAGAGATCGTCGATATATTGTCAACCCCAATCCCGGTTTTGTTGAGCAAATGTGCCGATGGGGCAGACAGAGAAGAACTCAGAAAGGTCTGGCGGAGTGGGGTGGCGGAATTGAAACCTACATCAATAACACCACACAGTTCCAGTGTCTATGTGGTGCATGTGTATTTACATTGTTGACTCCATTCGACTCGACCAAATTCAACAACCCCAAGCACTGTAACTGTGAACAAGGTGATAAAGATTGTCCAAATTTCCAAAGTTGCTCAGCATTTTTATTTGATATGAAGAAGCTGCACAACTACACTGCCAAGCACGTTATTTGGGGCTATACTAACATTACTAATGTAGTCGGTGATTTCCAGAGATCATCTGTAGAGTAAGTACCTTTTATTCAAACATTTTGAACATTAATAATTAATTAATTACAACAGAATTCCAAATCCCTCAAAAAAGAAAGATTGGAAGCTATATAAATGTAAGACTTGCCAATTTTTGACATATGCACTTTCCACCAATGCCAACCAACAGTATGGAGATAAACCAATTGCTATTGTAACAAATTCAAAGCTACTTAGAATAATAACATAGAGTCAATTACATCCAATTTTGGATCTAACATTGAAATAAGAGATGTCTCTGAACCATATTGATTTTGTGTAAACTAATAAAGATCTTTGTTATATTTTTTACAACTAATAATTAAATACCTGGCATTGATTTCTGTAAAGATAATAATACATGTTTATTGATAAAAACAAAGAATTACAACACCAAACTAATGCGACGATCCTCTGAAATTGTCATTCAAAAACGAAACTATCTTAAAGAACCCCATTCTTTTGGCTCCTTCATATGCATAGTCAGAATATCCTTCATGTCTTTGGAGGTGAAGAAAATTTTACAACTTCAAATTGATTATTTTTGATAGCTTTATCCATCGCTAATCTGGTACAGCCTTCGGTACGGTTATAGTGGAGGAATTTTATGATATGAAGATGTCCATTCTCGGCTGCTCCGTCCATAGCATCTGTTGTGCATCCTTCAGTGCGATTCTCATGCAAAAATTTGACTATATCCAAAAACCCATTTTTTGCAGCTTCGTTCATGGCATATTCCGTACATCCTTCAGTTTCTATTATCATGAAGCCACTTGACTATTTCCAAGAAACCATTACTAGCAGCTAAATTTATGGCATCTACTGTGCAGCCTTCAGTACGATTTTCATGCAACCATTTGACCATATCGAAATATCCATACCAAGCTGCTATATTCATTGCACGATTTGAGCACCCTGAAATCCTATTTTTATGTAGCCACTTAACTGTGTCAATATGATTTGCAGCAACTGCTTCATTCATTGCTACAAAAGAGCACTCTTTTGAAAGGTTTCATGAAGCCACTTTAATACAGGAAGATGACCAAAGTAAGCAACATTGTCCATTAAATCAAACGAACAACCCTCAGTGCGATTCAAATGAAGCCACTGTACAATCTCTACATGTCCGAACATAGCCGCAGCATCCATAGTCCGCTGCGAGAATATATTACTTTTATGCTTGTGCAACCACTTGATTACATGAAGATGTCCCATTCTGGCAACGTTGTCCGCTAAAAAACAAAGTTTTTCTGTGCATCCTTCAGTACGATTATTGTGCAGCCACTTAACCATTTCCAGATTTCCATTTATTGCTGCAGAATCCATTGCAGTGGAAGAGCAACTTCCTATACCATTAATATGAAGCCACTTCAACACATCAAATTGATTATACTCTGCTGCTTTATCCATCAAATTTTCGTTTTTGCAACCTAACATATCCTGATCGTTGTTTTCTTTGAGTAGAAACTCCAATATATGTATATGGTTTTGAGAAATGGCTTCAATATACATTTGGTTGCCTTCTCTATCGTTTGGTCGATTTTCAACCAACCATTGAACCATATCCAATCTTCCACTACGAGCTGCATAGTCAAACACGGTCTTCCCACTAGGTAGAGCAGTACGCATCATTCCATTCACACTCGAAAGATACTTTAACATCTCAATGTTGCCTGACATTGGAGATATAACTAGTGCATGTCGAATAGATTTGTCAAAAGCGTCACCACCAGTGTGCTTTGAACGATCGACCAAACTCTTTAATAAATCAAGATATCCATATTCTGTCAATGCCAAAGGACACTCAATCAACATTTGCCAGCTATAAACTTTCTTTTTACCAACATTGTAAGAGCAAATATTATATAAATTATACTACACAATAATTTATTATTAAATATCTTTAAAAATATAGATTTATCCATTTAGAAGAAGAAAACAAAAGTATTAACAGGTGGTGTGGCTCTTCTTCAGTAATCTTAAATATTTGTAAGACAAATATCTTTTTATTTTTTTAGGAAAATTTAATATAATCTCAATTTTAGTAGTCAAGTTCTCTAATGGACAATAATAGTAATAATAACAACATTGAGAAACAATAACAATAACAACAACAACAATAATAATGATAATATAGGGCAACAAAACACTTAATAATAGCATCGGTATAATAAACAACTATGCAAAATAATGTAGAACATATTAATAGTAGCAATAACTCCTAATTTGGTATCGGATCTTAACAATAATGGAAATGCTGGTATGAGTATTGGTGGTGGTAATGCTGGAGGTACTGCAAGTGTGTCTGGTGGTGATAGCTTAAACAGCAGCAGCAGCAGCAATGAATATCATAATTATTGGACGATATCAAAACACTACACCTAGAGTGTTTTGGAGTACATAGAACTTGCATCACCCACCAACATCTACAGCTTACAACCACCTGCACTTTGACGTTGACCTCCTCTTAGTGGCATCCAAGAAACAGTCTGTTGTCAATCTCAGCCATTGAAGACGAGAAGTCGCGTGGTTTGCAATGGATTACCAAAGATCTGATAACACCCCCACAACTGTCATCCTCCATCTCACCCAGACTCGCATCGCAGCCCACCACTGCACCAATATTCACCACCCATCGAGTATCTACAGCAGCAGCAACAACAACAAAACCAGCAACATTCACAACATTTACAACAACAACAACAGCAAAGCAAGCAACAACCACAGCAACAGCAGCCTGGCATGCCATCTCAGCAGATGATGAAGAGCCACTTGCAAAGACTACCTCTATCACACAAATCGCGAATGCCACCACTCCCCTCGAAAACATCATCAAAGCTCACTGCCAACATCACCCATTCAGCAACAGCAACAACATCAACAAAGCCACATGTCACAGCAATCCAACTACCAGTCGCAGTCGTCCAGTAGCATGCTTCCACAACCCAGAGACACAGGGCAACAGTAGCAATGGAAGCTCATCTCAAGGAAATCAGAATGCCAATCAAAACCCAAATAACACCAGTGGAAGTGGCAGTGTAAATTCATCGATCACTGCCAAAGCATCCACAACAACCACAAGAAGACACGATCGTCTCAATCGACTCCCTGGGCGAAGGCGACCAAGCAACCATTGCCATTGCAATAGTGTCGTCACAGTCCGCCAGTGCCAGGGATACGTATCGTTCCACACCTACAAGAGTCAAAGCAACGCCACTACACCTAAAATACAGACGATCCAGCTCGACTTCATACCGTTCAACATCACTCATACCACAGTAACCAACTCACTGTCTTCCAAAATTGTCTTCTTGCTTGCTGGAAGTGATGATAGAGTTCATCTTTACAAAGTATGATCATGCAGTTGCTGACATTAGACATAATCAACAAATACTAACCAATTATCTACAGCTCAATGAACTAGGTGTATATGTCGAAGGGACACCAATGAATATTTCCCAGAGTTGGTCAATCTTCAATCCAATGTCATGAGAATTATTATTAAATATCACTTGAACTATCGAATCATTGTGGCAGGTTGTCAAAATGGATTCCTCCAACTCTCTATCACGGATATGGACACTAACAAGAAGAAGGTGGAATCGTGCTATTCGATGGGCCAGTGCAGGCTTTGTGTTTTGTATATTGACAGAGGACATCTCGAAACATCGAACCAGAACTCTAGCCTTTCAAAGATGAAATCATTCCAACCATCGCTACTCAACAATCTTGTGCTCCAAATGAAGGAGGACAACGCAGACCAGTTTTCGTCGGACAAGGATGCACAGTTCAATCATGTGCATCTCGCTGTTGGAAGCATCATTGGATATGTGATGGTCTACAGAGACATTTTAAACAATGGACTGTCCGACTTCCAGCTCCTCGAGGAGTCCGACACATTCGATGGAGTCACGTGCTTGGATTGCTTTGATATTGACGGAGATGGTGAGAACGAAATCCTAGTTGGAACCTACTCGATGGAGCTTCTTGTTTATAAACTCAAACCATCACCAAACACCACCAGTAATAATAGTCACTTTAGCAACTATCACGGATATCATAGTACGAGCTCGCCATCTACCGGCGCTACATCCACAAACTCACCCACCTCACCCAAATCCAATCACTCCTCGCCCAAACACAACAACAGCAAATAATTTAACATCACCGTCATCTTCGACATCAAGTCTGCCACCCCTACCACCCAACCTACCAACTAATATCACACAAACACTTCTCACATCCAATTCTTGGAATTACTAAATTGTAAACTACTCAAAGATGGACTTAACCAAACTATCATCATATCAATGTATGGCATATATATTATGAGAGTAAGTTGATAGTTTTTAAACGACCATTACTAATCTAGCACTAATATAACTAATCTAACGTTACTTATCCAATTTATATAGACACCAATATATAAATATGAAAAAGATGTCAAGGATAAACTTGATCTCATTAGTGAGATTTTAGGAATACAAAAAGAGTTATCATTGATTAACAAATAACAAATATACCAACATAAACAAACATATATCTCAATTAATATTAAATTCAAAAGATACAACATACAGATAGATAGTTAGATAGATATCTGTATATCTCTATCTAATATATAATTAATATATATATTTGATTTGTTCGTTTTATAATTTAATTTATATTTGTTTTGTTTTGTTATTGGTTCCAATATTAATTATATTTAAAAAAAAATATTACTATTGATGATATTATTAGGTATTATTATTATTATTATTATTATAAAGTTGATTTGAATTTTTATTCATCACCAACGATTGATTTGCTCTGGACCTAAGAATTTATATGGTGGGATGATAAGATTTTCTGGGGCTGGACCCTTACGGATACGACCGGCATTGTCATAGTGAGAACCGTGGCATGGGCAGTACCATCCACCGAAATCACCACCACCAGCAATTGGGATACAACCCAAATGTGTGCAGACACCAACGAGGACAACCCACTCTGGAACCTTGGCACGTGCTTCGTCGGTTTGTGGGTCTGGGAGTGAAGATACATCGACTCCTCTTGCTGTCTCGATCTCTTCGGCGGAACGATGTCTGATGAACAATGGCTTACCACGCCACTTCAAGGTGACGGCAGTTGCCTCTGGGATTTGATGAGAGATCAACCTCGATGGAGGAAAGAGCAAGAATATCTTGACCTGGTGCCATAGTTGAGAGAGCAGAAACAACGGTGTTCTTGGCCATAGCGGCAAGACCAGTGGCTGCACCACCACTACCAAATATGTATATCCACGACCTTCTGGATCGATGGTAGATGGTTCAGTTCTATATTTTTCAAAGTGCTGATTTGGGAAAGTAGTTGTGTTGTTAACCATGAATGATGATTGTGATGCATAGTTTCTGATTGAGTTGCCTAAAATATGAGATTATATTTTATATTTCATATCATTATTAGTTTATGTAACTTCTTTGAATTGAATAGCTTTTCATATTATTATTAATATCATTATCATTATCATTGCATAGCTTCACTTTATTGTGTTATTTACTTTGTTGTTGATTCATATTTATCTCTCTCGTCGAAAGTGTCGACTACTACAACTTATTATTTGATTTACTTTGCAGTTGTTTGTTTGTACTGATGAGATATGAAAGAACTACAATATAACTATCGTAATCTAAAATATCTATATAACTGATCATCTAACCCTAATAAATCAGATTAGGTCTGATCAGATCCTGTTTTTGTATCTTCATATGTAATATTTATGCTGTTCTCTTTTCTCTCGAATCCTATACACCTAAACTAAGTTGTATCTAAAATTCGTTATAACTATGATGCTGTCGGCTTTAAGATTGTTTTTTTACGAATCGTCTTTTATGATTCAAAAGTATATGTATGTATGCTTTGCTATGATGGTATGATATGCTGATGCCAATCTAACGAATGCTATCCATATACGACTTAAAAGGTATACTTACATCTTGGAGCAACCTTTGTGACGAATCTTGAGAACATGATTGATGATTCTGCTAATACTATTTATATACAATTAAATGATCTGATTGAGGAAGAAGTAGAGTAGGAACGTGATCACGAAATAATAATAATAATAATATTGAACTGCAATGAGTTTTTGAACAATACTACTACTAACTATTGATATCGATATTAATTAAATTGAATATAACTATTATGGATTTGTATTCACAATACTTTATTACTGTTCACTGACAATATGACCAAGCAAGTCAAGCATATCAGCAGGAGGAATCACACAATAATTTGTTGTTTTTTTGTAAAAATTTTCTTTTTTTTTATTTTTTATTTTTTCTAATTTTTTGTTTGTTTTTTGGTACGCAATAGCTTCAAACACTTTGAAAAAATCGATACTTTGTTTTTTAATGCAATGTGACATAGAAAATGAAAATCAAAAAAACGGTAACGTTGCGTACTCAGTGCCAGTTCATTTCTTTGTTTAGTTTAAGCAGGGTGACGAATGAACTTACATGACCCTACTTTCCTTATGTCATAAGGAAAGAATAATAATAATATTATTATATTATTATTATGCGTGATGGGGTTCTCCTATCCTGCTTTCGAGATTATTAACAAACAAAAATAACTATTGCCATAGATATAATTGTCATACATATAATATTATTCATTTAAAGAACCATCTTTGGTAAATCTCAATGATTAGATTACTATAATGATCAACACTATTAGTTGAGTGAGGTGTTTGAATTGATCAATTAATCAATCAATCCAATCACCAATTTTGGTATTGTCGCAAAATGAGTCTTTCATTTTCTTTCTCTTACTTTGGTGCGATTCAAAATTTAGAAATTATTGTTAATAAAACTTCCTATTGTGGTTTTTGTTTTACAGCAGAAAAATTCCAATCAAAAAATTCAGTGAACTAATTAATCAAAAAATTATACACCCGTTCTTAATTTAGATGCAAATGCAACAAACAGACGACAGACATTCCAGTATAAATATAAATGACAAAAATGTAATCAAAACAAATAATAATAAGTAATAATAAGTAATAATATATATATTAAAACAAACAGTAAATATTTCATATAAATCTTTTAGAAATCATTTAAAATAAAATGCAACATATTAAAGTAGTAGTTGTTGGTGATGGTGCTGTTGGAAAAACTAGTATGCTTATTCTTATACTACCAATGGACTTCCAACAGACTACCAGCCAACCGTTTTCGACAATTACAGTGCTCTAGTCATGCACGATCGTAAGCCATATAATCTTGGACTCTGGGACACCGCTGGACAAAGAGGATTTCGACAAGTTTGCGTCATCTCAGCTACCCACACACCGACGTTTTCATTGTAGTATATAGTGTTATCAATCCATCTTCCTACACCAACTGCTGGGACAAGTGGTACCATGAAATCAAGGCCCACTGCCCCAATGTACCAATTGTCTTGGTGGGTTCTCAGATGGATTTGCGTAGCAACAACGTAATTTTAGAGCGTTTGTCCGACAGAAGCAGCAGCCAATTACCACTGAGCAAGGTTGAACTCATGGCCAAGCGCATGGGTGCTGCCTTCTTCATCGAATGCTCAGCTCTCACCCAAAAGGGTCTACACGAAGTTTTCGAACACACCATCGACAGCTTCCACGGAAAACAGCCGACTCCAAAACATCCAAGTTTTCATCCAAAGACAAAAAGAAACAACAACAGGAATTAAAAGCCAAAAAGTCAATGACCAACTCAAGTTTACCAAAGAAAACTAAAGTCTGTTCAATCATGTAATTGATTACAACTTAAAGTTATATAACAACAACAACAATAATAATAATAATAACACCAATATATATAATATAATAAACATTGTACATAGTCAAATATATATTTAAATCAAATATATATAATATTAAAATTTCTAAATAACTTTAACTTTTGACATTCTCTTACATTGATATTCATTTGATATTTATTCTTATTTTGAACTGCTTTCAAGCATTTCACTCTTTTGCTTCTCTATTAATCTCTTCTTTTATAAATACTCTTTCTATAGTGTTGCGGGTAGTTAGGTAAGTAGGTAAGAGGTTGTTAGATAAAAAGTGTTGATAGATGTATGGATGTATAAATCAGATGATCCGATGAATGAACTTACCCAACTACTCATGCATGAACTACTAAATACATCATAAAATTGTTTGCAAATCGATTGATTCTCGTTGTTTGCATCGAGACAAGCAAAGTAATTATCACGAGCATTCCAACATTGTGATCTAGAGCTTGAAAGTACTTTATCATCAGTTCCATGGTAGTCTGGTGCTCTCATCAATGAGTATTTAGTTCGTTCCTCTGGTGTCATTGATGAAAGATCGACAGGTACACCTCCTCTTTGTTGTTGACTCATCTTCTATCTATCTATCTATCAACCTAAACTGTATTGTGTTTCAGCTATGAAATGAATCATAATTTGTTCATCATCATCCCAAAAAGTTCAAGTTTTCGTATTCATCAAAACTAAGTAATCAAAACACACCAGATCAAACTTTTATAAAGTTCACATTTTTTTGAGAAATCGAATCAATTCAAGGGCAACCCGACTCCACTCCATGCCAACATCTTAAAAATAATAAGATCACCACAACACAAACCCACAGATCTTTTATTTAATTTTTGATTAGATATGTTTATATTTATATATTATAACATAGTAATATATAATTTGAAGTTCGACAATTTATAATTAACATTAATTTAGAAATAAACAAAAACAATTTAAATAAGTTAATTTATTTAATTTAAAATTAATAATAATATTATTCATTATTATTAATATTATTATGATGGTTGTGGATTGAACATTTTAACCGTTATAAAGAAGAGTTGAGCTGAGTTCACAACATTCTTTTTTTATTGATTTTTAATTTCTAAAAATTCTATTGTTTGTTATTGTTACTGTTCAGTAAAGTGGGGGTCATGAGTGTGTTGTTTTTTTGAAAAATTCATTCAAAAAAATTTTAATTTTTTAACAATTAATATTTTCCACACTCACTCAGCAGCAGCATAACAAATAATACGCGCTTCCTTCAATAATAATTAAAAATTTTACACTCACCAACTCAGAGAGAGAAATTCAAACTTTCAAAACAGGAGTCTTTTGTAAAACAAATAACCCGACTGACTGAATGAAAGTGTATTTAATTTCCACTTCAAAAACTAAAAAAAAAATCACCAACATATCTTAAAGTCCAACCAACCATCATCGGAGTAGGACCACGCAAATACATCTTAAGTCTATAGGTAGATAGAAGATAGATAGATACATTACATTACATTTTGTTTGTTTGTTAGTTTGTGTCAACATAGTCAATCAACTTTACACTACACACATAGCTTGGATACTTGATTCTATTATACTTCAATCAAAGTTAGATAGATAACATAGTAACAAACAACACTTGTAATTGTTATATTTATATAAATAAGTTTGTTTTGTTTGTTTATTGTATAGTTTATTATTTATAGTCTTAAAGCTATATAGTTATATAGATATAGATATAGATAGATAGGATTAGGAGTCCGTTAAATTAAATTTGAAATGTAAGTATCAATCTGACAATTTGAAATCTCTTAGTCGTTCAGTTCACTTTGTTTTTTGAACAAGTTAAATTAATCTGACTTTTTTTAGTTTCTATTTTTAATAATATATTATAGTAGCTTTGCTTGCTTTTGAACTCACACAGAATGTCACCTAGTTTAGCAGATGAATCTAAAGGTAAGTTTGATTTGACTTGACTTCGTTCCTGTGCTAGGTAGTTGGCTGGCTAGCTAGCTGGTACCAGCGACATTTCACTAACTTCTCTTTTCTTTACATGTAAATCGAACAGACCAAGAACAACCTTTGAATATCAATATCAATAGCAACAGCAGCACCAACAGCAATAACAATGTATTATTAAAACAACTTCTAAATAGTGGCGGTGTTAAAGATGTTGGTTACAACTCGTTTGTCGATGATGCAGTTCTCAATCAATTCTTGTCGACTTTGGTCAAGCTCAAGGAGAATGGCGTCGATGAAGCTGATAATCGATTCAAGTCTTTGTTGCAACTCGCTCAGTTATACTATAATAGCAAGGTCAATGTCATGAGTGGTGCCAATGGCGGTGCTGCTTCGGTCAATGGCAACCATGCTGCTGTTGCTATCAACGGTGTCAGCAGTGCCAATGGCCACCTCAATAGCAATAGCAGCGCAACTGCTGATCCACCACAGACAATCACAACCACAGTTACCACAGTCGTCACCACTAAAGACAACAGCAGTAGCAATGGTGTAAAGGTGAATGAAAAAGACGTTGACATGACTGATGCTGCTGCCGCCACCCCAAAGGAGAACGGAACCAGCAATGCCGTCAATGATTCGATTATGACAGATATACAGTCGTCCTCATTGTCAGGCTCTACCACAACTACAACCACCACGAATACAACTACCACCACTACAACTATCGATAACAGTATAGAGGTTGAGCCAATGAATGCCGAGCAGATAGATATATTCAAAGCAGAAGTCGATTCATTTAAATATCTTTCAAGAAATCTACCGATGCCAATCAATTCCATCTATGAAATTGCCAACAATCTACCATATGTAAGATACTTTAGCTCAGATTGCAATCTCTAGCTTCCATCCCTAACTAACTTATCATTGTAGGATTCACAAGAGACACACGAGATTAAATTCCATCCAAAAGGAATGATTAAACTTGATTCACGTATGTCCCTACCAGCCTATTACATGTTCTCCTACGACATTGATTGACTAACTAGTTTATTTATTTAGTTCAACAACCAAATCCAGATATACCAGAAACCAATAAAGGATTATATGAAGCAGTACAATCGATTCATGAAAGAGAAGACAGAATCAATTCAAAGATACATTATAGATTGGAGGAGCTGAAGGAGTTGCCCGCCAATATATTACCGGAGCTCAAGACTAGCTCTTTGATTGAGATGAAGCAGCTCAAGGTGTTGAGTGTCCAGAAGAAAGTAAGAAACGACATTGTCAGCGAGCTCGCCAACGAGATCTACCTCAACTCAGTTAGCCAGGAGATAGACATGTTTGTCAGACCCATTCCACGTGTCGTCAGCAAACAACCCTCCGACATCATGTATGATGTCTCCAACACCCAAGTACTTCCAGACTCTATTTTCAGTGGAGTTGCACAGCGCAAGAAGTTCTTCTCTGCATTGTTTGCTCACCAGAAAGAGTTCAAAGAGTTCCATATCTGGAAGGAGAAGTGCGTGAGAAACGTTCTAAAGAGCGTCACCAAGTACCACAAAGAAAAAGAGAGACGTGAACAGGAGCAGCTCAGGGTTATCCGTATTGATATGTTGCGTAGAGGTGACAATGAAGGTTACAGAGACTTGCTCGCCAAGACTAAGAACGAGCGTCTCGAGGTACTACTCAGTCAGACCGACACACTTTTGGCAAAGATTGACTTTTTGGTGCAGAAAGAGAAGATTGAGCAAGAGGAGAAAGCTATGCTCGAGCGTGAGAAAAAGGAAAGAGAAGAAGAAGAGCGTCGTGCTCGTGAGAAGCGAGAAGTAGTTGTATTAGGTGAAAATGATGAACCAACGACCACAACCAGCACAGACAACAACAACAACAATGAAGAAAACAAGGATTCAACAGAAAAGGACAAAGAAAATACAGGCACCGATTCTGCAACTCAAGATAATACATCGACAGCCACATCTGGAACTGTTCTAGTTTCACCATCTTCAACAGGACCAGTTTCAACTACAATTACAAAGAGAGCCAACTTGAACAAGATTGAAATTATTAAGGAGCAACCAGAGGTTATGTCTGGAGGAAAGTTGAAGGAGTATCAAATTACTGGTTTGCAGTGGTTGGTCAACCTCTACAACAATAAGCTCAATGGTATTTTGGCAGATGAGATGGGTCTCGGAAAGACTGTTCAAACCATCTCATTGATTTGCTACTTGTTTGAGAAAAAGGTGTTGGAGCCATATCTCATTGTCGCACCACTCTCTACCATTTCCAATTGGGAGTCCGAGTTTGCTCGTTGGGCACCAAAGCTGCCAGTTATCATCTATCGTGGAAAGCCAGAGGAACGTAAGGCACTTGCAAAGAGAATCCCAAGAAATGGATTCATTGTTGTCATCACCTCCTTCGAATATATTATTGCTGACAAGCATATTCTCAGTCGTCACACATGGTGCTATATCATTATTGATGAGGGTCACCGTATCAAGAATAAGTCCGCCAAGTTATCTGTACAGCTTCGTCAATACCACAGCAAGAATCGTCTGCTTCTAACAGGTACTCCACTCCAGAACGATTTGGGTGAGTTGTGGTCATTGCTCAACTTTTTGCTTCCATCCATCTTTAATTCACTCGACACCTTCGAACAGTGGTTCAATGCCCCATTCGCCACTAACAAGTCCAATAAGGCCAATGCACTTATCAAGGTAAATGAAGAAGAGTCACTCATTATCATCAATCGTCTGCATCAAGTGCTTCGTTACTTCCTTTTGCGTCGTCTCAAGAAGGATGTAGAGTCACAATTGCCAGAGAAGAAAGAGCGTGTTATTAAATGCAACCTTTCGGCTATGCAAATCTGTATGTATCGTTCCATTGCAAACTATGGACAGCTTCCAATGGATCCAAACTCAGATATCTACAAAAAGTCCAAGTCCAAGATGCGTGGATTCAACAATGTCGTCAAGCAGCTACAGAAGGTATCGAATCATCCTTATCTCTTTTTATCAGAGTGGGACATCAACGAAGATTTGATTCGTGCAAGTGGTAAATTCGATATGATGGATCAAATCCTTCTCAAGATGAAGGCAAGTGGACATCGTGTTCTCATCTTCACACAGATGACAGAGATTATTAATATCATGGCAGAGTATTTCCAAGTACGTGAATGGGATTCTTGCGTTTGGACGGTTCCACAAAGCCAGAGGAGCGTTCGCAACTTGTCGTAGAGTGGAATAGAAAGGACTCTCCCTACTTTATCTTTGTGCTTTCAACACATGCTGGTGGTTTGGGTATGAATCTCCAAACAGCAGATACAGTAATCATCTTTGACTCTGATTGGAATCCACAGATGGATCTTCAAGCACAAGATCGTTGCCATCGTGTTGGACAAGTCAATCGTGTAAGCGTGTTCCGTTTGATCTCTGCAAATACAATTGAGGAACGTATTCTCGAGCGTGCCACAGACAAGTTGGATCTTGACGCCAAGATTATTCAGGCTGGTATGTTCAACACCTCCTCGAATGACCAAGAGCGTCGTGCCAAACTCGAGGAATTCCTTCATGGATTCCCGGAATAATACCACTGATGAAGTTCCAACTGATTTAGAAGAGGTTAACCGTTTGATCTCCAGAGATGACGAGGAGTTCAAGCAGTTCCAAGAGATGGACGCAGAGAAAGCTAGAAACGAGAAGAAGTCACCAAAGAAGAAATCTCACAAATCACGTCTCATGACCGAGCAGGAATTGCCAGAATGGATGTTGCGTAATCCAATCGAAGAGGAGGAGACCGTACCTACCCATCGTCGTCGTTCCATTATAAATGCAGATGCGGTAGATGATTTGACTGAGATGCAGTTTGCACAGATGGTCGAGTTGGGTATGAGTATTCCAGAGTATAAGGACTACATCAACAATCGCAGAATAAGAAACAAAAAGAAGAAAGAGATGAGAAAGAGACGTGGACGTCCATCTTCACGTGATGAAGAAGAAGATGACGATGAAGACGAGTTTGATGAAGATGAGGAAGACGAGGAAGAGGAAGATGTTGTTATTGAAGAAGAACCAGAGGTCAAGACTCCAAGAAAACGTGGTAGACCACCAAAGAGACCTCATAAGGAAATTATTCAGCCCAGCGAAGATGAACATGCCGTAGAGGAAGAAAAGGTTGATGAAGAGCGTGCAGAAGAAACTGAAGATGTTGCTGTAAAGGAAGAAGGTGCTGTCCATACACCAGGAAGAAGAGGTAGAAAGAAGATTAAGCCAGACACACCAAATGGAAGTCCCATTCCTCAATATCCGCCACCCAAATCCAGTGGTCGTGGTAGAGGTCGTCCTCCAAAAGATCACCACGTAGTCAGCCACAGCCCATCGATTGACCAAGAAAAGTCAGACCAAGTTGAAGTCGAAGAGAACGGAGGTGGACCACTCTCACCAACCACCCGATCCAAGCGTAAACTAACATTCACAGTCAACAAGAGTCAAATTATTGATCAACCAATGTCTCCAGGATCTCCCAACAAAATGGAGACTGCTACCCCAGACAATGGAACACCTTATAAGCCCAGACGTGCATCGGCATCGAGCTCAAGCACACCTCTCTCCGCTCCACTCACACCACTCTCACCAAAAGATAAAAACAACACACCTGTGGATCCCAGCACCCTCAGTGATACTGCTAAGATGCAGTTGATCTGGGACAGGATGAGACACGCCAAAGAACGTACAAGAAAATTATCAACCCTCTTCTTGGAGCTGCCGAATCGTGACGACTATCCCGACTACTACAAAGAAATCACCAAGCCAATATCAATGACTGAGATCAAACAAAAAACATACTCAACACCACAAGAATTTGCACAAGACTGGAAACAAATGTTCGACAATGCATTGCTATACAATGATCCAGCATCACAGGTCTACAAAGATGCATTGAATCTTTATAATAATTTATTCACAACTTCAATGAAAGAGTTATTTAATGATATAATAATAGAGGAATTAGAAAAAGTATAAATCCAATCCAATCTAATTCAATCAATCACAACCAATCACAATCAATCATTGCAAGTAATATTATATATAATCAGCCGCCCACCACTCAACTTTACATTTTCCAACACCTTCCCAAAAAACTAGATTAAAATAAACTTTAAATTCAATTTTAAATTAAATTACTTGAATATGACATAATATTTATATTTTATTATTATTATTGTTGTTGTTGTTGTTGTTGATCATATAACTTATAGTATAGATGTCAAAGAGAAAGTCAAAGCAAAAGATAGAGGAGATTGAGGAGGATGAAGATGATGTCGATATTGAAGAGGAACCTGTAGAAGACGACGATGATGAGTTTGACGACGATGAAGACGGTGATGAAGATGAAGATATAGATATACAGGATGACGATGATGATAACAATAATAGAGAGTTTGATGATGACGATGAAGATATGGTGGACGATGATGAAGAAACGGAAGAGGTCGTCGACATCAATAAGTCAGGTAGTCGGTTTAACTTCCAGACAAAGAGATCTAAAGAGAACTGGTGGTACTGGACCATCTTTAGCAGCTATACCTGATCTATTTGGTAAATCAAGTATGTCATTCAAAAGGAATAGATAGAGTATAGTATTAGTATTAGTATTGACAAGTATCTGCTGCTATTCATATAATAGGTGAAAAGAAAGAGTTGTCAGAGGAGAAACTACAGAGAAAGCATGAGCTTGCACAACAGAGAAGGATTAAAAAGATTTCGGAAACAGAGGCAGAAATGAGAGATGTTGTCAATCAGCTGTTGAATCGTAAAGAAAAAGTAGAAACAAAAGAAATTGTAACGAAACCAACGAAGCGTGTAGGTTAATGATTGATCTTACTATGCGACAGGAATTCGAGTTGACTAACACGATACAATTTCCAATGCCTGATAGGAGTTGTTATTGAAAAATATGGGCGATGTCATTGAATACCAAGATAATGGCGAGAAAACTTTAACTTTTCCGGAATCGTATTATGAGTCCAACAGCGATTTTCTGAAACCTTTGAAGCTGCCACAGGATTTACAAAAGCCCACACCAGTCCGATGCTCTGCGCCTGGATGTAATAATATAAAGCGATATAGTTGTCCAAGTAATGGAAAACCTGTTTGTACAATGGAATGTTGGAATAAAGTTAACAACACATAAATCATCATTTTGTAAAAGACCTTCATTCTTATCCATATCCATTATCCATCAACAGTATATATAAAGCAATTCAAATGTATTTATTGATGAATTGAATAGCATCCATTTAGAATAACATGAAGTACAAAGACTGAGGAATTTAATGTATGAAGTACAACATTTATTTTATTTAAATAATAGAAACTTAAGTCTCATGATGTTTATTGATCGCAGGTGGCAACGTAGGTACCTCTCAATGAGTATAACTTGGTGTCGTACCAGGACATGAAGACAAAGGTGAAACCTTCCTTGGTGATGTCCTTTGGGAAGACACGGATACGCAAATTCTTGTCCTCAGCAGAGTCGATTTGAGTCAAACCGCAAATAACTTCTGGAACCTTTGGGAATGGTCTGTTGAACTTGATGACATGTTCAGAGTATTTGTCTCCAATTGGCAAACCAGAGTTGAACTTGGTACCGTCTTCGAGGACAAGACCAGTTTGGGTGATGGTGTGCTTAATTGGTCTGTAGAGAGCATCGAATCTCATAGTGACAAATCCGTGCCAGGTGAGTGGGTGGATTGCGATGGTTCTGGCAATGATTGGTGGGCAGAGGGTGTTGGTGACAACGGTGTGACGGTCAGTGTTGGCTTGGAAAGTTGGACCATCGACCCAGGTGATACCATCTTCAGTGTAACGGACCTTGTATGAGGTAACCCATTGGGAGATGTCATCATCACCTCTACCTTGTGTTTGGATTTGGCAGAACTCAACTGGAATTGGTGAGGACAAGGTGACCCATTGCTTGTCATCAGCAGTGAGAGCGTGCCATGAGGAGGAGGCGTTGGCAGAGGTAACATTACCCTTCTTGTAGTTAATTTGTGAGTAGGTGACAGAGCAGTCTGGTGACCAGTTGGATGAGGAACGGACGTTCAAAGTACCGTAGGCATTTCCTGGGATTAAGGCAGTAGTCATTTTATTGATATTGAATTTAGATTATAACTAAAGAAGAGTTGTTTTGAATTGGATGATTTGAGAATGATTCCAATATCACTATTTATACTTTCCAATTCCATACCTTTCTTCATTTCAATCAATTTGGAGAGGTATAAAACAGTTAAATTTACAAGGTGCATTCATGAAATTTCACTTTTATTATTAGTTGAGATTGTTAATATCTCAACTCTGAGACCCAACAGCCAATTACTTTAACACTAAAAAAGGGAAGCAAATGAAAATAAAATTTTGAGTAACTTTAAGAACTCTTTTTTTACTTTTAGCCATTCAGTGAAGATTTATTGCTTACACATCAACAAAATTTTTTGGTGTATTTGGTCCAAATTACAAATTTATCACCCATAAACACCTCACAAATTTAATCAAATGTCAAGTTACAAATAAAATATCATTTCCATTTGTAAATAGAATTTAAAAATCAAATATGTTTAATTTGATAATTATCATAAAGATATATTACAAAAAGTTTGATTGATAAATTCAATTTAATTGAAATGAAACAAAAAGATAAAATGTTTATCAAGTTGTTTCATGATTGTAATTATTATTGAGTTGATTGGAGCAATCAAAAAAGATGTTGATTGATACTTAATTTAAAAAAGGAATAGTGAACTTTGAGGTTTTAATTTATTTAATTTACAATTCTTAAGAATAAATTATTCATATTAGGTAATAATATAGAGATAGAGATTGTCATTAATGAAAATTGATACTTCAATTTAAATTGAATCCAAATTCTGATGATATGGTCACTATTTTGAAAACAGATATAATGGAAAATTAATATTTGAGTCTTTAACTGTTAAAAGAATTTCAATGGATATCTTTATAGTAGATTTGATTGAAGTGTAAAGTTAAAGATAATTTAGTTATTGAGTATTTTTGATAATTTTATCATTGATTACAAAAAATAATTTATCTACATTGTTGTTAAATTTTATGAGAATAAGAAATCTCAGGAATATAAAGTTAAATGATAATACACTATATTTTTTATTTAATTTAAATTTGATCAATTCATTGATAGAAGAAACTTAATCCAATAAGAATGTTTATTGGTCACAGGTGGCAACGTAGGTACCTCTCAATGAGTATAACTTGGTGTCGTACCAGGTCATGAAGACAAAGGTGAAACCTTCCTTGGTGATGTCCTTTGGGAAGACACGAAGACGCAAGTTCTTATCTTGAGCACAATCGATTTGAGTCAAGCAGCATTGGACTTCTGGAACCTTTGGGAATGGTCTGTTGAACTTGATGACATGTTCGGTGGTTCTCTCTCCAACTGGCAAACCAGAGTTGAACTTGGTACCGTCTTCGAGGACAAGACCAGTTTGGGTGATGGTGTGCTTAATTGGTCTGTAGAGGGCATCGAATCTCATGGTGACAAATCCTTGCCAGGTGAGTGGGTGAATTGCGATGGTTCTGGCAATGATTGGTGGGCAGAGGGTGTTGGTGACAACGGTGTGACGGTCAGTGTTGGCTTGGAAGTTGGACCATCGACCCAGGTAACACCATCTTCAGTGTAACGGACCTTGTATGAGGTAACCCATTGGGAGATGTCATCATCACCTCTACCTTGAGTTTGGATTTGGTGGAATTCAACTGGAATTGGTGAGGACAAGGTGACCCATTGCTTGTCATCAGCAGTGAGAGCGTGCCATGAGGAGGAGGCGTTGGCAGAGGTAACATTACCCTTCTTGTAGTTTAATTTGTGAGTAGGTGACAGAGCAGTCTGGTGACCAGTTGGATGAGGAACGGACGTTCAAAGTACCGTAGGCATTTCCTGGGATTAAACCGGTGGTAGTCATTTTATTTGTATTTGAATTAATTTATTATAACTAAAGAAGAGATAATGTTTGAATTGGATGATTTGAGAATGATTCCCAATATCACTATTTATACTTTCCAAATTAATATCTTTTTTTTCAGGTCCTTTCCACTTTCAGATGAATAGCAACTAACAAAGTGCCATTTTACATTTTCACAATATCAGTAGTGGGAATGATGGTCCTTCTGAGTCATGGTTTAATTTTAAAAAATATTGGGTGGGCAAGTTACCAATAGGGATCTGACAGGAATGGAATTTATTTATTTGACACCAATTTGTAATTTACGCATGTTTGAAATCAATGAAATCTTTTTAGGAAAGGGGAGTGCTAATTTGATGAAAAGATTGATCAGCTATCAGATTCATCAAAAAACTGAAATTTAAATTAAACTTTGCAGTTCGATTAACACCAACCAAAAACAACCTCATCAACTAAAAAGACACAAACAAAAGGGTTGTTTTTACCCAATAATGGTACTGATTAGATTTGTTTTGGTGCCAAGTAAGCTTATTGCAACAAATAAAGATACTTTTTGCAGTGATCATATTTATTCAAAAAAACAAATTGATTCAACCAAGTGGACTAACATACTGTTCCAACAGAGAACTGAATTTAAGTTTCACACAAATCCCAGAAACAGCTACTATTGTGTGGAAATCCTGATTCATCTCTGTACAAATTAAACACTTTCAGATCAAAAAATGATTGAATGACTGAATGAATGATAGCAACAGTACAAGATATTCATTTGATTAATCATTTCCTTTTTTTTTGTGGTTAAATGATGAAAATGATGAAACTGATGAGATGATAATGATGAATTATGTGTTGTTGTTGTTTAAAGTTTTGAGTATATCTATACATATATATACATATATCTAACTCTATGTTTAATTTGAATTTCAGATAAAATATAAGTTATGAACAGAAAACTTTGAATTTTCATTTTTTCTTTGGGTCATTGGACTTTGCTTTTTATTTTACAATTATATATGCATTGCTCTATTCTATCTGATTTGTTTAAAGAATGAGTACACTACCCTCTAGATCATCGATTTTAAGTGTTTATAGACAGTTTGATATACTACTCAGGATTGCTAAGTGGCAAGGAAAAACAATTAAAGACAAATGAAGTAAAATCAAAGTTTAGAGAGAATCGAAATATAACTGATGCTAAGCTGATTACAAAGTGTTTTGAAGGTACGATTACTTGTATAAATGACATCATTAATCAAATATCAAATGTTCTAATAGCATACTCTAGATGCACAAAAAGAAATTAAAGTTTTTAAAGGTTATTACACCAAGATCACCAAGATCACATCGTGTTGCTGGTAAATATGTTTTTGAAGATGGTAAGCTTGTCGAGGGACAAAGTGAAGAGAAGAAAAAGAGAATGTATAAAGACCACGGAATAGATATCATGGATTACAATAGACACCTACACCTACTCAATAGGCAGCACTTTGGTGGAAGATAACCTTAGTCAGAATATATGTAAATAAAACGTAAAACAATAATAATATAAAATATGTTAGACTAATCATATGATTATCTATTATCTTGATATCTCTTTTACACAGTCATCCAGCTACTCTTTCAATTGTATTAACAATACACTGCAAATAGAATGTATTCTACTTAATTATTTTCCAAGATAGAAATCATCTGATTACAATGGACCAATTTAGGGTAAATCAAAGCTGTTAATTGACAGAGATATCTAAAAAATACAATTTCATTCTTCTTGATGTTCTGCAAAGATTTGATTTGGTTAAATTAATATCATCTGGTATCACTGAAGATTCTCTCAAATAACAATCGATATCCCATAGATCCATAATCAACTTTTGAATCATTGAATAAAGTGTCGGTTTACAATAATTATTTAAAATACAATGTATTGGAAATTTATTAAAAATGGTATTGGTTTAATGGAATCCAAAACCTTCAGAGTTTTCACTAATGGCAATCTTTAACATCTTCTCCAGTTGTTCAATCGATTCATATTCTGGCAAATCTAGTTGATTAAAACTATTGAAAAACAATGTTAGTATTATTGAATAAAGTGATAGAGTTAAGGAATAAACTTACCAGGTATGAGCAGTAGGTAATCTATGAGCATTGCCTCTAATTCTGTGAATTTGGAATTTCTGTAAACCTGACATACCAACGAGTGCTTTGAATCCATCGAGAGGTACCTTTGAGGTTCCAGTTACAAACTGTAATAACAAAGCCTTCTCTTCATTTGAGAAGTTTTGTTGGATCACAGTCCAGAACCAATTGATTTGAGGTGATTCAGCAGAGTAGCCACTGTATTCAGTATTTGCTCTTAGATCGTCAATATCGATTTCTGGAAGTCCCGAGATGAGAAGCTCAAGTTCGAGTTCGTTGAAGATACTGATAAGAGACTTTGGAATGAGTTCGTGGAAACCTTCCAAGAAGCTTGCGATTTGATCTTTGATGGCATTGGTCATACGGACATTTGCAACTAGTCTGACATACTCTAACTTATTCTCCTCGGTAACTGGAATATTAGCACCGTCAGCCTTGAGTTCGATGACCTTGTGAGAATCGAAAATATCAATCTCAGTGGTGAATGTCAAGTCGACAACGTTGGTAATGTCATTGTTGAGAATCCATATAAGATTTTTGTGGAATTGTGGATCAATAGCTTCCATGTCGGTCACTGTAATTGGGAGACCCAACATATGTTTATAGAAGCTTCTAGTGAAGAATGCATCGAGCATTTGGCCATCATACAATGACTTACCAATGATTCTACCAATGAACTTAAAGTAAGAAAGATGGTCTGGATTGATATAGGACTCTGGATTTGGCTGGAAGGTGACATTATCGGCAGCACATGTCTTGAAAAGAGCATATCCCGGGTTAAACATCTCTCTTGAAAGAACTAAGTACCACTCACGAAGCAAACCACCTACATCTATACCTTCTTCACCAGAGAATTGAATGTGGAGTTTACCCTTGAATTCTTCTGCTGGACGCATTCTAAGTTGCATGTAACTGTCCTCAAAGATGTGATTTCTTCTGATTTTGAGTCTAATAGTTCCGGCTCTCTCCTTTCTAGATTGGAAGTATTGTCTAAAGTAGGTTCTCTTGTTATCGAAATCCAAAAATCTTGGTATCTTTACTAATATACTGAATGAACCATTAAGAAGAGAATTATCTTGTCTAATAAGGTCATTGATCAAGTTCTTATTTTGCTCTACAAATTCAAAGAATCTCATTGTTTGATAGTCATGTGATGGTGGAGTGATAGATGACTGAACAGGAATGCTTTGATTTGATAGTTTCAAGCCAGAGAGATTTGGTGAAACAGGAACAGTATTGACATTCAATTTGTCTGGATGAGGTGAGTTGAGTAGGAAGTAAATCTCCATTAATGGTAGCAACAAGGAGGACATTGGAACCAAACTAATCTTCCTCTTTGTTAACTTTTGTTTAGTAACTGGCTTTTCTTCCTTTTCAGAGTTGATTAGTTTCAAAAACTGCTTGATTGTATCCCAAAGAGTTTCAAAGTCCATGTTATGTTTAAAGTATTCTCCAATAGTAATCTTGCTGTCTGAACTAGATGATGATGTAGTAGTTGTTGTAGTAGTGGTAGTTGTCGTGGTCGTAGTAGTTGTTTCGTTTGATGGTTGGTTTGTATTTTGAGCAACTACTGGTGAAGCAACGGCTTGAGGTGCAGAGGTTGGAGATTGTACATTACCAGCAGCTACAGATTCAGTATTTGTGTCTTGAACATCATTAGGTTGAGCTGCAACGTCATTGGGTTCTTGAGCTTGTGCAAGTTTTGGTGATTGTTGCTTTGGAGATAAAATATCGGACATTATTTGAAGAGTTTGCAATAGGTTTGTCTCCTTTGATGAAGAGGGGAGGAGGGACACCACAAGAGAAGGTGACATTTGAGATTCCTTAAAGATACCTTTAATATGATTAAGATTTGCTATGACATCTCCTGCTAGCTTCTTTGCGTTTTGAGTCAATTCATCAAGAACTGTTGCACGATTCTCTTCTGAAGTACCTATTTTAACTAATAATAGGAAAATCTTAGCGTCAGGTGTACTCTTGAGCATAACTTTGATAAAGCTATCGATATATTGTTTAGGGAAAATAGGTATAGTCTTTTGGGCATCCAAAATAAAGTGCAATGTAATAGTAAGTTTCTCTAGATGACTTGGTTTGTCATAGATATCCTTATTTGTGATGATAGAGCATAGCTTCCACAATGGAATTGAAGATTCTGTGGCATCAAGTTTTTCTTTTCCTTTTTTAGAGAAGGACAATGGTAATTGTTGTTCAGTGCATAGCCATTGGGCGACATTGGGGTTACTGCCAACTAGTATTCTGAGGATATCGAGGATTCTACGAATGACAAGTAAAGGAGGGTTATCAGATTCCTCAATGGATCTAAAGTGTTTGTATTTCACAACAGGATGACATGGATCTTCAGTTGGCGAGAAGCTATCACTGTAGTGTGCATTGCTTGGTGTTGTTCGAGTAGCAGTTAGAATTTGAAGTAAATAGGTCAAGAGATGATTACGATTCTCAGAGAATGTGCAAATCTGCTGAAGAATTTGAGAGAGCTGCTGGCGATTCCAAGGATGATCAAGATACAACACTCTCAAGAATGGAATAAGATTTTCCTTCTTTATGAGTGATCCACTTTGGTTGAGAACTGTCTTTGCCTTTTGATGAGCAACTGGTTTCAATGATCTTGGAGGTGGTTGAGCATTTCTCTCAATGAAACTACGGTATGTATCAAAGCGATCTCTCTCACGTAAACGAACAGCTTCAGCGTGGAGTTCTGGAGGGAGTGTAGAAAGGAATGCTTCTGGTTGACTAATAAGAACTTCTTCTCTGAGGTCTGGTGGAAGTGTTGCAAGGAAAGATGCATTATCCATATCTTGAGCATGTGTTAAATCAACAGGTGGAGGTGGAGGTGCAGCTCTTCTACGCTGAGATATCAAACGCTCTTGTTCAAGTACTTCATTTTGGATATCCTGTGGTAGAGCAGCTAAGAACTCAGGATTGATCGTGATATTGTTACTTGTAGCATTCTGATGTATGGTTCCAAGTTGGGTAGCAAGCACTTCAGCTCTTAATTCAGCTGGGAGAGCAGATAAAAATGTTGGATCGATACCTAGATCAACAGTTGTTGGCTCAGAAGTTGCAGCAGGAACTGGAGCAGAAGTTTCAGATGGAGCAGGTGGAACTTGTTCTTGTGATACTTGCTGTTGCTGTTGCTGTTGTTCTTGTTGTTCTTGTTCAACAATGGTTGTGGATGTTGTGGCGGATGAACTAGTACCTTGCTCCGCATCTTGATTCTCTTGGTCTATTTGTGGTGCATTAGTATTTGATGATGTATGTTGTTGAGTCGATGAGATACTGCTTGCAATTTGATTAATCTCTGTATTATTTCTCCATACACTCATATCAAGATCAGGTGTAAAAATGACAGGTGACTGGGTAACTGAGGATGGAATGGATGAAGCTGATGATGAGAGAGCAGAGGATGGAGATGATACAGATGAGATCTGAGGTGAATTGACTTGTTGGAGAGCAGATGGTGAAGTAGTGGGTAATGGTG
This sequence comes from Heterostelium multicystogenum, assembly GCA_003667245.1. Lineage (NCBI taxonomy): Eukaryota > Evosea > Eumycetozoa > Acytosteliales > Acytosteliaceae > Heterostelium > Heterostelium multicystogenum. The sequence continues at coordinate 83,431 of RCNN01000033.1, read as the reverse complement.
ATTGAGTAGTTGGTGGGACGGCTGCTTGGGTTGTTGGTGTATCTTGTGGAGCAGCAGGAGATACTACTTCAGTTCCGCTTGATGATGACTCTTCACTCGCAGCGGATTTCTCTTCTTTAGCTTTTAGTTCCTTTTCCCTTTCTTTCTCTCTTAGCTTTTGAATTTCATCTTCTTTAGTTGCCTTATTTAATAATCTCATCAGATCTGGTTCAAACATATAGGCATAGTTAGTATCGTCAACCTCCTTAGTAAAGCCGGATTGATTATTTGCGTTGTTTGAATTACGATCTCTTGATCTCTCCAATGGTCTCCAAAGATTAGATAAATCTAATTGTGGTTGATTACCAATATTGTTAACCAAGTTATTGATTTGACCATTGCTGTAACGAAGTAAGTGATCAAAAAATTGAATCTTGATTCAAGAGATTTGAAATATTTCTCGCTTCTTGTTGAATATTCTCAATGAGTCCTGGAAGTGCTACATCCATATCCATGATATCATCTTCGTCAATCTCCTCATCAGAGTCATCAATGTCTTCATCATCTTCATCCATCATATCAGCGTCTTCATCATCGTCGTCGTCTTGTGTATCAATGTCTATTTCATCACTGTCGTCATCATCGGAGTTGTCATCGGCAAGCTCATTGGAATTGGAAAATCTCATACGATTGAAATTTTGAAGTGCATTGCCAACCAACATCTGGATCTCTTCGTCTTGTGATCGTGTCATTGTGAGAATAGCATCTCTACTATTTCTAAAGTAGTTGTCAAAGTTTCCTAATGGTATTTCAAATATATTAACGCGACCTTCATCTTTATCTTTATCAGGTGGATTTGCAGCATATTTAGTGAGATGTCCAATACTTTGCAACATGGAAACGATAATTTGTGATGCTTTTTGAGAACTGAGATCAATGACATTCATCAACTCCAACATGATGTTGATCATATCATTTTCAATCATCAATTTGAACAACTCGTTAGACTGTGAGTGGAGAGGGAGATTCAAAATAATTCCGATAAGATTGATCATGTGAGTAACACGGGTCTGGTCGATCTTTGAATGACTATTTTGGTAATCATTTTTAACCTTTACCAAATGTTTGGCAATGAGTTCAATAACATGGGTTCTTCCTCTGGCACTTCCACAAAATGACAATATAAATCTATATGCAGCTTGGAAAATTGTGACCTCATTATCGGTTGCATTTACGGGGCTTGGTAGATTTGAAGTAACGAAATGATCCATTACATACATGATAATATCTGGTTCGGAGTGATCAAGTAATACCTCTTGGAAATTTGGATAGGTAATATTCAAGTCTTCCATTAATTTCAAAATATTAGCCTCTGATAGAATAAGAACTGGTTTGTCATCAGCAATATCTGACTGTTGATTTTGTTGATTTGGTTGTTGTTGCTGGTGGGTATTTGGAGCATGTACATTGCTTTTCAGTTGTTTCTTTGCTGTGATGGTTGGTGATAAGATTTGATCTGCGGGAGGCTCCGTTTGTTGTGAGAGTAATGCATGTATGAGGAATTTTCCAACCTTTGAGAAATGTGTCAAGTCTTTTGGAGCAGACATTGGCAAAGAATTACCCTTTGCAAAATAAATTCCGTTACTTGAGTTGAGACGACATGTATCTACTGATGCACGTAGGAAAACAACAGGATTGTGGACGACATATTTTGCCAATGTGGTCAAATAGTACTTTGAGGTAACTCCTTTTGCAGATACCTTGTTGGCATTCATTGAGTTCTTGATTGCTGTGTAAAAATATCCAAGCAAGGTTTCTCTATCTTCTATAATCTGATGTATAATCGAATCATATAATTTAAATACATCTTTCATTAAGGATGTAGAACATGATTTCTTCATAAGCAAATCTAATCCACCCTCATTTAGGAATTGCAAAGCAAGTCCATGCTTTGTTGTTAATTCTCTTAGAATTTTGAGCAAAACTACTTCTAAAGTACCAGTATTACTAAGTTTGAGCAGCTCCAAACATATCTCTAGCAACATATGATACTCAGGATCAATTGACTCTTCTTTCTTCTCCTCTTCCTCGAAATCAAAGCCTGGTGGCTTGACATATTCTTGACGAATTAATTCGAATACCAACATCAACAAACCATTCAAGTATGTCAAGGTTGAAACAGCTGATTTGTCTTGACTACCATCTTCATTTGGCGCAAAAGTTGTAGATTTAATCTGTAGTCCAGCAAGGAATCCAACTAAAATCATAAGCAAACCTTTCTCGACATAAAGTTTGTGAATGTCTGGCACATCATCGAGCTTTTGGAGCAAATACAAAACTCCAAGTGTGTATTTTGAACCAGAGGCATAATCGGAAAATGATAGCTCCATATCTTTCATCAATCTATCTACAACATGCTCTTTGCATTCTGGGGTCTTTGGGTCTTTTATAACAAAGAAGATCAATTGATATATTAACTCTGTCAATCTGATATCACTGTGATCGCCAAGTAATGATAGTGCTTTTTCAATAAGAGTTGGTTTGATTTCCTGTGTCATTGCATCGATGGTTACTTTCTCCTTTGGTGGAGGTGCTGGTACGGTCTGTTGTGGGGTGGCAACTGCAGACTTTACAGACTCATCTTCCTCGACATAGGGGTTGTTTAGCATCCAATCGGTGACATTTTCAACGTTATTTGATTGCAATGCCTTCATACCTTTGATGATATGCTCACGAATGAAACCCATATCCATCAACAGATTTATATTATCCTCATTTGGAACGAAAGCAGCAGGTGGTGGTTTAGATGCTTTAGTACGTTCTGGAGTTTGGTCATCGTGCTTACTCAAGATCAAATAGAGCGATTCGATGACATCCTTATTTAGTGGTAAAGTTGTCATAGTTGGTTGATTCCAGCAATAGATTACCTCTGTAAAAACAATTGGTAACAACTTTTCAGAGATCAACTTTGATTGTGAATTTTGATTCTTTCCAGTCAGTGCTTGTACAACACTTAAAATTAATGTTCCACAACTAATAAAATTGTTAATTTGTATTCATCTTGTTGAGAAGTCAATATGTTTAACTTACGATTTGAGTGCACTCTGTAACAAGATATCTGAAGTTTCAGGATTTTGATTGTATTGATCAATGAAGGAGTGTAATATCACCGAAAATATATCAAAGAAATCCAATTTATATAGAGATCCGGCCAGATTAAGGAATAGTAATTTAGCAATTTCATCAACGCATTTTACAAAACATTTATGATATAAACTCTTTGCTGGATCTGCATCTAAAATAAAAGGAATTAGATAAATGAAGGTCATTTACGTTAATTATTAAAACTTACCATCTGGTTTCCATTTAATCCAATTTGTTAAATTCGATGCAATTGTTTTCAACAGCAATTCGGATTTGGTATCATTTAGAATGTCTCTTTTACCAATCGGATTCAGTGATTCTATAAAGTAATTCAAAAGGAATTCGAGATCATGTGTTTGCTCTCGGAAAGCAAATTCGAAATCATTATTGTTGTTTACGCTACTGCTTGAACTTGATTGTTCAGTCGATGATTCTGCTATGCTACCTGATGATGATGATAGTGAGTCACTTGTAGATGAAAGCTTAGGTGATTCTCCCTTGGTTGGTTTCTTTGGGGTAGTCAAGAGAGACTGACGTCCTATACATGATTCCCAGTAGAGTGCACGCTGTAAACAACTCATAGATTGAGAAACTGAAATACCTTGGTCGGTAGCCCATTCATCCATAACTGAGATGGGGATATCATCTGGATTTTCCTTGATCAGACTGACCAGAATGACGACAATTCCACCAATAATCTTAATGCTTCTATAGATTTGATCTTTGTTCTTAACATCATCTTCATCCCAATCACGAATGATTCGAACGGTTCTCCATGTAGGAGAAAGAGTATCGAGCTCTGCAAATTGTGCTGAGAGATTCTTAATGATGGCTCTCAAGACAAGTGAGGTGTTGTTGGCGCTGAGAGCTTTGAAAATGGAGAGATTCTTTGGGAAGCAGCTTGGATCTGTGTAGAGTTGCAGTAGTTTGTCGAGACCATTCTTTTGGATGAAAAGTTTCTCATTCTCGCCTGTGCTGAAAAAGATTGAGAGCAAACGAGTGACACAATTGACAACGGCTGTATTGTTGGATTTTTCAGTTTGTGATTCAAAGTCAAGAGCCAATACTTTATCAACAAGAGTAACCATTGAATCGATTACTGGTGCCTTCAACTCTGGGTAATGTCGAATCATATCAGAGACGGAGGTTGCGACATTGCTGATTGTACGATTGGTCAAATCGGTGGCATACTTTGGTTTGGCAAAGATCATCATGTAGCGATCGAGGAACTTGGAGTCAATCAATGTTTGCTTAAATTGTTGATTCAAACAGAATGAGTTGAGAGCGGACACCAACAAGTAAGTCAGCTCTGGTGCAAACTCATTGTTAGATAAATAATCAAAGAGGGCTTCGATCAATCCACTGGACTGAAGAGTAGTGAAACATGTCGGCTCATTTTGGATGAGATGAGTTGGCAATAAGAATGCTTGGGAAATTATTTGTGCGCTAAAGTGTGTATGGTTGGCGATGATACGTTTCAAAATACCGGTCGAGCCATCGATAATGTGGTTTAGAATAGTTCTCGGCACTCCATTAGAACCAACTATAGGCAATAGAGTGTGAAGCATCTCAAACAATAGGTTCATTTTTCTCTTTCTTGTCAGATATGGATTGTTGGGTTGGAAGAGTGACATATCGACCCTGGACTCATCATAAGTCAAGTGCGCACCAATCTTCTGAGTGCTCGCCTTTAAAGGTGACTTTTTTTGCACGCTTTGATTTCAGTGGGAATTCAACAAGAAGATCCTCTTGTTTTTCAGGGGGTTGTGGATTATCCAATATATAGGAAACCTCTGTCTCGATTGTCTGCATAAACTGTTGAAGGTGCTCTACCTCACCAAATATCTCAATATTTGAAGTCTTGTAGAACATTAAGACTTGGATGATACGATATGTAGCAAGCTGGAAGTTGATGCTCGACACCGTTGTGGAATGCATTGTCAAAAGTGGAAGCAGGGAAACGAAAATACCAGAGGAATGGAGTATCGATTTGTTGGCAGATGATATACCAAACAGGAAGTGAAAGATTGCCTTCATAAAATATATGGTAAAAGGTGGCTCTGGTGGTATTTTTCCAGCAAGAATAGCAACGCATTTGCGGAGAATCGATTGGAAGAATCCTTGAGACAACGCAGAGAAGAGGGAGTTGGTTGGTCCACCACTCGCCAAGTACGAGGAGGAAAGGGAGGAGAGAGAATAGATGGCTGCAATGAGCACATCTTGAGGCACAGTAGTGTATCTTTTAATGAGATCCATCAACTCATTGACAAAATCAGGTTCGTCCACGACAATCAATGTCAGTTGTTGGTCAGATGTATAGTGCATGCAGTTGATGGCCATCAAACGGCATTGCAGCCACTTTCTTCGCTGCTCTACATTACCAAAAATCTCTGCAATGTGTATACGATTAATGGTATGAAACTGGTCCTCGTCTGACATGGAGTACTTTGCGATTTGACCATAAACAATATCAAACAAACTCTCGTTGCCAGCAGCAAAACGCTGATCCATATCAGTAAATTTAATAATAGTTTTACCAGAAGTTTCGTTCATTTGCTGTTGCTGTTGTTGATGCTGTTTCTCATAAAATTCGAGAGTGAAATTATAGATAGATGGTGGAACCACCATATCCTCACTGCAACAAGTCAGGAGGTCAAGATGACTTTCTGGAAAGCCAGCTGCCAGTATTTTGAGCTTTGGACTAAGATGATTATGAATGAAATACTCAAACTCCCTTGTAAACTTTGGAGTAATCAATAATATAGATAAAAGTTTCAAAATCTCAGTGCTTATTTCATAATCGTGGAATGAAAATAATTGTAATAATTCCTAAATGAGTGTTAAAATAACAAAGATTAATATGAAATAATGAAAGTGGATCTGAACAATGCTCAACTTACCTCTGAACCTTGGTAATGGATACTATTGGAGCTCGATGATATAATGAATCTTGAACATTTAATTAATAATAAGATGAGTTGTTTGTCATGTTTAAATTCCTCTTTGGTGTGTTGTGGTGATTTTGCTAAAATAGGGAGAACTCTAGTTGTTGCTGTAGTTGATGGTGATGAAGATGCTGTTGATGCTCCTGTAGTTGAACTCGCAGATGATGATGACGATTGTGTCGTATCTTTTTGATTCTTCAGAGAATCTTTGAAGGTCTGTGGTGTATACTTATTAATTAACCTATGAAATATATCTTGAAAACGCATCAAAAGATCACTCAAATGGTTGATATCCTCCTGTTGTAAATTTGAGATGGAATTGAGTTAGATTGGAGTCGGTTTAAATATGTATTTCTACTTACATGATGATCAAATGGCCATTCCTGCAATAAAGATAAGTATTCCATTAACTTGTCCTCTGGGGCAACTATCAATAACTCAACAAAGTTTTTAAAGATTGAATCCTAATGATTGCAATTAATATCAGAGCTGTAATAATATACGACTATTATACTACTTACAACTTTGTATGTCTTTGAAGTCGATTGCTTCTTTGGCTTTGAAGCACTAACATTTGTTGGATTATTCGATGCTTGCATTCTTGTTATGTTATTTTTGTTATAATGATATATTTACAAAGATAGGGATGAATTTTGATGATAATTGAAAAGACTAAATGATAAGGAGAATCGACTATATCTAATCAAGATATTTATTTTGATCCAATAAATTACTGCTGATCTACTTTAAAGCTTTGAGGCGTAAAATAAATCTATACAATATAGTTGCTCAATATGTTGATCCTTCTTTTAATTCCTTTAAATATTATCTATATCTACTGCTATCTAACAGCGTTATAAACTAATTATTATTGCACTATTTAGACCAAAATAATAGATATATATCAACTATTAATACTTAGGATGGTGTTGCGACAATATTGTCCTATGTCTACTTAACTAACACCAATAAGTAAGTATTAAGTAATGTAGTAGTAGTAGTAGTAAGATAAAGAAATAAAGTAATATAAAGATAAGATACTTATGTTTATAATATATAAATAATAATAATAATAATAATTAATAAATTATAAACACAATAATAATACTAATAATAATATGTTGTTATTTGTTATTATTATTATTTATTTAATTAAATAATGATGATGAACTAAAAGAGCAGAACAAAGCGGAGTAGAGCAGTGTAGAGTAGAGTGAGAAGTGAAGTAAAGTAGTAATAATAAAAATAGGAAAATAAAATTAATTTGTTTATTAATGCTGTTTTGCTGGTTGATGTTGTTGGTAAGTAAAAAATTAATATTAAAAATTTAATTTAATTTTTTTGATTTGTGTTAAATTAATAATAATTGTAGTTCAAGTTCACCTCAATCTTTATCTTTTCGCTATAACTAAGAGAAGTTTTTTGGTTTGTTTTTGGTTGGTTTTGTATACAAAGAATGTTAATTTATTATTTATTAATGTAAATATACACTACAGTGGGCCAGAAATAATAATATTAGGATTGGGGAAGGATCTAGGTTAAAGGTTGTTTATTTCTTTTCCTTCTTCTCCTTCTTCTCCTTTCCTTCCTTGTCTTTCTTATCTTTCTTTTCCTTGGGGGCCTTGCCTTCCTTCTCTTTGGCTGCGGCCTTGATTTCTTTCTTGTCCTTTTGCTTCTCAGCAAGGATCTTGTCAATTTCCTCTTGAGTGATGTTTGGGTTCTTCTTCTTTAACTTCTCAATCTTTTTGGCTGACTTGTCTTTCTTCTTGTCCTCCTTTGACTTTACATTACCGGTCTTGGCATCAATTGCCTTTTGGATAACCTTACGTTTTTGTTTGTCCTCTTTGGTATCACCGTCTATTTTAGAAAAATTAAATAAATATGTCAATTTCAATGGAACTAAATCTAACTAGAGATTTTAATACCTACTAACTTTCTTTAATTCCTCCTGCAATTCCTCTGGAGTCTTAGCATTGAAGGTATCTAACAAAGCAGCCTTCTTTTGCTTCTTCTCCTAAAAATTGAGTAACATTAACAATTAAACTTGGTTAATATCAATCATCAATCAACTATTGAATCAATCATTCATGTATTTATGTTTTTTAATATTTACTAATTTCAATTTGACAGCTTCTTCCTTGGATAGCTTAACCTTTTTTCCAGATGGAGAGGTAGTAGCAGCAACAGGTACTGGGGCAGCAGCAGTAGACATTATTATTTAAATATTTTTAAAAAGTAAAAGATATTATACAATTAAAAAAGATTGCTATTTATATATTTATTTATTATCAAATAATATTAATATTTATAATACTAATAACAAAGGTGAACTTTAAATATAAATGTTGGAGCTTAATAATTAAATTAAAAATTATAAGATTTTTTGTGACACCAATTACTATTTTCAAATAAAAGGTGTTGTTTAGCAATTAATATGTCTTTTCACAACATTGTGTATGGCATGCCAAATCCAAATAACACAAAAAACCCTAAAAACTAAATAAACAATGGTAAACATTATTACACTGTAATACACCCAATAAGCACAACAAAAAACAAAAATAAAAACAAAGGAACGATAGATAGATAGGTTCATAGATATTAATGTACATACTAAAAATGTGTATTGAACAAAATGATACATTATTTGAATTGTTGGAAGTCTAATGAATTTACAACATAAAACCAACATTATCTTATCTATAAATAATTATTAATATGTATTTATTTAAACTGTTCAACTATCAAAAGCCATCACTTTTAATAATTTAAGCCTTAACATGTATTGAGATTCTATCATTTGAATATAAAGATGATTCATTGGAAATGAAGATAAACCAAACTATTAAATATTATTATTATTATTATTTATTGTGCCTATACAAGTAATTGTTGTGAAATATTAATTGATACCTGTTTTAAAATTTGGTCTGATTTCAATCTAGAGTTTCCACGCTGCTTTGAAACTTTGGTCCATTGTTCACCGTGATGAGGCTCAGCCTCCAAACATTGTTTAAGTAGTTCATTGATTTCTTTTTCGTTGAGATTGGCGCCGGTAGGGTTGCTAGATGATTGTCCTGTCTTGACAAGGAATAAATAATAGTATGCCCAAGCATCGCCATAGTCTGAAAATGTTGTGATTGCACGCTTGAACCATGATTTTGCTTTGTCGAGCTTGCCATCGAGCCAGAAGATCTTGGCAACCTGAGTCAAAACATATTGGTCGTTGTTGCATTTGTTGAGTGCGTCGACACACTTGTTCTTTTGTCCGTGCTTTGGCTCGTTGGCGATTGCCTCTGCCCAGAGTAGTCCGGACTTTGGACAATCCTGTAGGCCAACCGAGAGCCAATTGGCTGCTGCCTTGGCATTGCCAACCGACTTTTCGAATCTGACAAATTCTAAATAGATCTCTTCATTCTTTGGATTACGTAACTTTGCTTTTTTCGAGGAGTGTTCTTGCTTTTTGTAGATTGTTTGCACGCTTTTCAAAACGGACAAATTCAAGCCAGACTGGAATAGAGTTGGGGCATTTTCAAAGTCGCGCTGTTATATATATCTCTAATTTTGTCGAATGCTTTTGGATTTATACGTTCCTCTAGTTGTGCTTTCATGAGCCAAAGCTTCCAGGCATTTGGGAAAGCTTTAAGACCCTCTGTCAAAATATCACCTTCTGCTTTAGGATCGCCAAACTCACGCTCAAGTACAGCAGATTTCATCCAAATTCTCTCCGTTGCCGCCATATCGATGGCACGTTTCAGCAGTCCTCTTGCCACCTTGAACTCATTCATTTCTGACTCTATCTTAACAGCTGCAAGCCAGATTTCCTCACTACCTGGATTCGACTCGAATGCCTGTGTCAAAATGGTACGTGCTTCTGCTACGTTGCCTGCAAGCCACTTTTCTTTTGCATACATGAGCCAGAGCACTTCGTACTGTGGACAATTCTTGATAGCCTGTTTGAGTGATTGCTCTAATGATTCTTTGGTTCCATATTGTTTCTCCAACTTGGCAACCTTGACCCAGACAGATTTCTTTGTTGGGAAGACCGTCAACAAGTATGCATACACTGCACTTGCTGTCTTGATCGATCCACGCTGTATAAGTTCCTCTGCTTCTGCACACCATACTCTCTTGCGATCATCTTCCTCGACACCCATACCAATCGATTCAAAGATAATCGCCTGGCAAGTAATAGGGTAACCTGCTTTCTCTGATTTTCTCTGCTTCACTAATCCATTTCTCACGATCCATAACCACAATATTTGTAGTTGACAAGGACTTGATAGCTTTTTTGATAACACGTGAAACATTATCATTCTTCTTGGCTGATTCTTCTAGTTGAGCAGCTGCAATCCAAATTTCACTGCTTGTTGGAATCGATTGACGAGCACGATTGAGAACCTCTCTTGCTTTTTCGTAGGTTTCAAGATTTTGCAAGTGCCAGCCACAACTCTACATTGTCTGAGACACACTCGACTGCACGACCCAACATGATTCTTGCGTCCTCTGGTTCTTCTAACTCGACTGCTTCCTTCCACAACTTAACAGACGTGGGAATAAACTCCAATGCTCTTCGAAGAATCTTCTTTTTTCATACGTATATCTTTCTCGAGGTTGGTGGCATAAAGCCATACTTTTACTGATTGTGGTATTAACTTGACTGCTTGTGCCAACACTGCCTTTGCATTCTCTGGAGTCTGAAGATTTGCATTTTCAATCCAGACCTCTTCATTATCTGGACATTCTTGACAACCCTGTGCTATAATCTTACGTGCTTGACTCAATTTACCAGCCAACATTTCTAACTTGGCTGCTGCAATCCATCCTGGTGCGTGCTTAGGATTTGTCTGAACAACTGACTTGAAAAGAAGTCTTGCTTTCTTGATGTCACCAATCTCTGTATCTGTTGCGATCTTCTTGCTCTTAAGATCGGTAAGGTAACCCTTAGGATCAACACAAGTCTGTCCCGAAACCGAATCACTGACCTGATTCAATTTCAAATCGAGCACCGTCTCTACGTGCAGATCCAACCTGTGTCAAATCGGTTGTAGTAGTTCCTGATATTGTCGACAGGTTTCCATCGTTGATTCCAGGTCCACTGTTTCCTACCTGTAAAAACGGTGTATGTTTCATTCTCCTGTCTAGCACGCTCAATGAGCGAATCAGGTACAGGCACGTATATTTCCATTCTTCTCTTGACTGCTTTTCTTGAGATATCACCTGAATCGGGTAGATTCACCCATTCATCCATTGAAACATCAGATAATCCCACCTTTACATCTGAGAGTACCTCCTTAATCTTTTGATCAATCGTAAGATTCTTACTCATTTGCTCCTTCTCTTTCTCCTCACGTCTTGACTTTCTACGTGAACCTATCTTCTTATCTATAGAAGCCCAAATATCATCAGCTTCCTTATCATCAGCATCGTATATAGCATTGGGATCTGCAAAACCATCATTTGCATCACCTTCAAACTCATCATATCTAGTATATCCAGTGTTATCGTTATCCTCAACATTTTCCTCATTATCTTCACCACCTGTTGAAGCTCTCTGTTGTCTTTTATCACCAAATCCAGGTACACTAAAAAGTAATTGCAAAAGTAATCAATGTTAATATAATGTATAAACAAGTACAAGCTATTCAATCAAGCTGTGCTTGGTATAGGTAGTGCTATGCGTCGTAGCTACTAAGAAATACCTACTTTCCATCTACGTTTCTAGCGGAACCAATATCAGATCTTGTTGTGAAACCAATGGCACCTCTACCCAAACCAGCAATATAACCAGGTGGCGGTGTTGGATCTAAGAACTTCCTCTTCAAAGGATTCATAAAAGCTAAGGATGTCATTTCATAACAAATACAATATCTAGTAATAATAATAATAAATGTGTAACAAAATGTATCACATAAAAATGATATGAAGCCTTAAAAAGTTCAACAAATACATTTGACACAATTTCAACAATCCAAACCACGCATGCGGAGTATCGTTTTTAACTGAAAATAACAGTGCGCAAGCTAACATCAAATAAATCTAATTTTGTTAATTTTGGAGTTTCAGGTTAAATATAAATAGATATATTATTTATTATTTTCTAGCTGTACTTTTTCCCTGCTCAAGTTTGAGTACAAGTTGAAAACTATTGGTAGTTATAATATAGGTTTGGACGAAGGGGGGACTAATTTAATAGTATTATCGGTTTATAATGTTTATCGTTGTATTTAGTTCTTTTAAGGAAAAAAAAAAAAGCAAATTACATTGTGGTAGCACCACCTGTGGGTAGAGTAGTTTGGTTGTTGATGGTTGTAATCATGTTCAGTGATGATTGTCTCGATGGCTTGGGTGATTGTGAAATGCCTGTTGATGTTTGTGATGTTTGTTGTTGATTAAGTGAAGATGAAGTTGGGGTGGTTGGCGATGTTTGACTGTCCGAAAATTCAATGTCGTCTACCCATTTACCGATTCTATCGATGGTCCAATATTTAGGAGTCCAAACAAAGTTCTCTTCGGAAAGCTCCGACTCAGTGTACCAAATACCGTTCTTTAAAATTGAACCAACGCCTGGGAAAGGATTGAGAGAACTGGTTGGTTTTGGCTGACTTTCTACAGGTTTGCTTTGTACTTGTGATGTTTGTTGTACTTGATTATCATATGCGTTTACTATATTATTATTTGACAAACCAGTATTTAATTTACTATTATTTATATTATTACAGTTTTGTGTTTGTTGTGTTTGTTGTTGTTGTTGTTTGTTTGAATTGTTGGAAGTCTTTAATACATTTTTCGAATCGGTGGTTTGAGTGGTGGTCTGCTGTTGATGTGTAGAAGATTGGCCGCCACTATTACCCAGTGACTGCTTGAAAAGATAGGTTGTTGAGTTGGATTGTTGATTATGTGTTTGTACACTTAATGATGAAGGGGGTGTTTGAGGTTGCGCACTGGTGCTTCCGACGAGAGGAGCACTCGAATTTTGATTGAATTTCGAAGATGATGTCGACAAAGGATTACTACTCGATGCTGTTGCCGCCATATTCACCGTGGAAAAACGTTTATCCTGTGTATCACCATGTGTATTATCTTTAGGTGTGCCATTCGCCTGTTGCTGGTTGGACCCGCCATGCAGATTTAAATTACTGTTACCGCCATTACTCGAAACAATATTGGAGGCTAGATTGCCTGAGGAACCTCCCGTGGTGGTGGTTGTCGTGTTGGTCGCTGTGTTATTGGGGTTCTGTCCCGAGTCAACGGTGGCCGCTAGATTATTATTGCTAATGCTATGTTGTGGCGGACTGTTTATACTAGCACCACCACCGCCGTTGGTGTTGTTACTACTGTTTAGTAACTTTACATTTCTCTGCTCATAGTTTTGTTGCTTTTGTTTCTTTCCTTTAGCACTGCTACCATCTTTCTTTGAAGTCGAAATCCCACAACCCATTTCCGCTTCTTTACTCTACTGCTCTTATGAACTATCTATCCTTTGTGTGTATAAAATGAATGAAATATATATAATAATATCAACCTATTATACCTAATAAAACTAACTTATATATATCTTGTTGAGTTATTAATGTATAAAATAATGATAGAATAATTAGAGTATAGTTTAATTGATAAATATATAAAATAACTGGGTAGAGATAGTTGAAAAGCAGAGTGAAAGAATACGAGAGTTTATAAACTCTTTTTTGTGATTTGAATATTAACAATCACAAAATGTCAATCAAACTGAAGTACTCTAAACAATCTATTGATTATTACAACAATAGTAATCAATCAATCAATCAATCGTAATCTATATATAATGTAGAGATAACTAAATATATATGTTAATATAAATTGAACTATTTTGATTATAAATTAAAATAACAGTCAACAAAACAAATAACAACTAAACTAATAATTATGTTAATAACAAACTAATTTAAAATATTGAGTTGACCGAGAATTGTTTTGGATTATTATTATTATGCCTGATGGTTGCACTTATTCTTGAAGTAAGAATGTGATATGTGTATGTAAATGTATTGCTTTCTAAACGGATCTCCTACTCTTTACATAGAACACTAAAAATAAATGATGATGATGATGATAATAATAATTATATTCAATCAAAGATAATGAATCCACTTTTATGTCTGGTGTGCTGTTTGTTGCTACTTCTTGTCAATCATATGATTCAATTGATAGAACAGGACAGAGCATAACATAACTAAACAGAATTGTATTTAATTGTATTTAATTGTATTGAATTGAATTAAGTTTGTATGTGCTTGTGTTGTGTAGAGTTAGTTGATTGTAATATTATTTATTATTTGTACATACACCTCCGTGCTCTTCTAACTAAATACAGGGTTTTGTTTAATTAGCGTGAGGAAGACGTGAGTAAGTGTATTTAAATAATGAAATTGAGGTTGTTGTTGTTGTTTGTTACTATTAAATAGATGCTTGCTTGCTTGCTTTTTTTTTTGCTGATAAAATAGTGTGTTGGTTATTGTGTGGATGTGAGTGTGCTGTGGTAGGTGAATGTTTGTTATAATGAGTGTGCGTGTGTGTGAAAGAGCGAGAAAGAGTAAGACAAGGAGAGAATGTGATAAACAAACTAACCAACCACAAACTTAACACTATAATATAATATAATAATATTTTACTTCAAATAAATGTAGTAGTAATAGTAGGAATAGTAGTGCTAGTAGTAGTAGTAGTAGAACTCCACTAACGCGCTATATTTAATTAAAACAAACATATAATAGTATGATATAATCTAACTATCTATACAATACATACTGGTAATTCTATATAGTATATGTAATGATTGATTAATGTGGTGGTGATGATTTGAGTTGAGTTGAGATGAGATTCGATACGATGCGAGATAGAATAAGTGATGTATATTGGATAAACCTGTCAAACCAATCAACTATTATGTTGTTGTTGTTGTGTCGCTGCTGTTATTATTACTAATATTACTATTATTGTATAGTATTTTTATGTTGTTATAATTATTTTTATAAATATTATTATTATTATTTTCCACTTTATTAGTTATTTTACTAATTTTTAATTATAGTTGTTTATTTTGTTTTTGTGAATTATTAGTTTCTTTGTTGGTGGTGAGAAGTAGGTTACTGGGTTAATTGAGCAAGTGTTTTGTTTTTTTTTGTTTTTGTTTTTGCTTTTGGTGCGAGAGGGGTTGGTTTTATACATAATAATAGTTAAGTTTGGAATAATAAATTATTATTAATTTTTAATAATATAACCAACTGAAGTTTCAAACCATTAAATGCAATTGGATCTATCTATCTGAGCACCGAAGTCGTCATCTACCGATGCAATTTACTAAAAGCATCACACTTAGATGACAGTTGTTACGCAAACAAACTTTAATTTAGAGAAAACAGAAATTATCATAACAACAACAATATATTATTCCATATGGTATTCTATCTGTACATCAACTTTGGTATAAGGAATCTTAGCTGTTGTGAATCATATTATCTCTGTTTAAATGATTTGCTGTTTATAACAACAACAACAACAACAATTGAGGATTGGTTGAAGTCACAAGAATGATGAAAATATATAGTACTGATTTGTATATGTATTTATTGCTTACCTCTACCGAACTCCAATTATTATGATACAAACTGTCGATTGAACTGTTATGTTGAGATACAACTCAATTCAGTTGAAATTAACTAAACTATCAACTGTATTGTCTAGAACTTTATCTATCTTAATATTATTCTGCAAGAAATGATTTGAACTCAACTAACTAACTAATTAATAATTATTTTAAATAGATGTTAACTATCGAATTAAATTAGTGAAATTGGGGGCAAGAAGTTAATTGATTGAATAATACGACTTGTAGTTGATAATTAGATAGTTAAATCGAGTGATTGAAGAGTAATCAGTCGACGACGTAGTTGAGAAAAAAACAACTAAATATAATATTTATAATTATAGTTAGTTATAGTTATATAAATAATTTATTATTATTATTATAATATAAATTTAATTTTGTAAAATAAATAAATAAAAAAACGTAATTTGTTGTATTAAATAATGGGTGTTATTTGCTTCAATCATTCAGTGCTATTGATTCTATTAACATGGAGGTTTAAATGAAGACCCTTTTCACATTCGATTATTATTTGAAAATTGATCTTTGCGTAAATTTTTGTTTGAAATTTGATGATGAGCGATTGTGGTGTGTGACCAACATTTCAAACTTAAGATCAAATTGTTTTTAATATGAAATATAATTAAAGTTAACCAGTGAGTTTGCTCATAAATAAAAAGAGAATATTACTTGACACTTTTATCGATCTTTGATTTATATTTAATGAATAGTGTTAAAAAAATTAACATATTTTATTTACATTTTTGATTTATTGAGATCCACCACGAAGTCTGAGGACTAAATGGAGGGTTGATTCCTTTTGGATATTGTAATCGGAGAGGGTACGACCGTCTTCCAATTGCTTACCAGCAAAAATGAGACGTTGTTGATCGGGTGGAATACCTTCCTTGTCTTGAATCTTGGTCTTAACGTTCTCGATAGTGTCTGAACCTTCAACCTCCAAAGTGATAGTCTTACCAGTTAAGGTCTTAACGAAAATTTGCATACCACCACGGAGTCTGAGAACCAAATGGAGAGTGGATTCTTTTTGAATGTTGTAATCGGAAAGAGTTCTTCCGTCCTCTAATTGCTTTCCAGCGAAAATAAGTCTTTGTTGATCGGGTGGGATACCTTCCTTATCTTGAATCTTGGTCTTAACATTCTCGATGGTATCGGAGCCTTCGACTTCTAGGGTAATGGTCTTACCAGTCAAAGTCTTGACAAAAATTTGCATACCACCACGGAGACGGAGTACCAAATGAAGAGTTGATTCTTTTTGGATGTTATAGTCGGAAAGGGTTCTTCCGTCTTCCAATTGTTTTCCGGCGAAGATAAGTCTTTGTTGGTCGGGTGGGATACCTTCCTTGTCTTGGATCTTGGTCTTAACGTTTTCAATGGTATCAGAACCTTCAACCTCTAAGGTGATAGTCTTACCAGTTAAGGTCTTAACGAAGATTTGCATACCACCACGGAGACGAAGTACCAAATGAAGAGTGGATTCCTTTTGGATATTGTAATCGGAGAGGGTACGACCATCTTCCAATTGCTTACCAGCAAAAATGAGACGTTGTTTGATCGGGTGGGATACCTTCCTTATCTTGAATCTTGGTCTTTACATTCTCGATGGTGTCTGAACCTTCGACTTCGAGGGTAATGGTCTTACCAGTCAAAGTCTTGACGAAGATTTGCATACCACCACGAAGTCTGAGTACCAAATGGAGAGTAGATTCCTTTTGGATATTGTAATCGGAGAGGGTTCTTCCATCCTCCAATTGCTTTCCGGCGAAGATAAGACGTTGTTGGTCGGGTGGGATACCTTCCTTGTCTTGGATCTTGGTCTTAACGTTTTCAATGGTGTCTGAACCTTCAACCTCTAAGGTGATGGTCTTTCCAGTCAAAGTCTTTACAAAAATTTGCATAATATATTAATGTGTTGATTAAAAATAATATAAGAATAATAGTAAAAGAATAGAACTTTCTGTCGAGAATATAAAATAAATGTCTGTATTTGTTGTTGTTGTATATATTGCAATTAAACAAATGATGATAATTGTTATAAACCAATGGGTAATAAATACTACTCTTGTCTAAAATTTTTAAGAAATTAAAATTAAAAATTTAATTTAAGTTTAATTTTTTGGTGGTGTGATTCATTCTGAATCATTCTTTTTGCAATTCTAGAAATTTTTTATAATTTTGAGTTATTTTTGGTGTATTTTGGAATCATGTCAAGTTTGAACTTCCAATTAACAATAACAAACATTTAATAGTAATGAATTCAAAATAAATTCTTCAAAGAAATAAAATTTTGGAAAAATATAAATGTATTTTAGTACTAGCTAAAGTTGATAGATAGATCGACAATCGGACTTTAGTTAGTTGCAAGCATATAATAATAAAAAGAAAGAGGTAGAATTAAAAGATGGATGTTACAATACCTCATATACAATTTTCTAGATAGATTGCTGATTATAAATTATTTGTTGAAGATTAGACTCTTCTTTCTTATGAGTGTCCTATTATTGCGATCTACGACTTGACATAGCATTCATCAAATTTTAGACGAGGAACTGCCTTTTTTCAATTTATATTTAAATTTGAATTTTGTTCAATATATTGAGCATTTTTTTCTAACTGTCAAAAACAAACAGTCTCTGAAAGATAAATTACTTGTCGTCTTATATCTATCTGCCAGTTTTTCCTCATTTGAACAATATTGATTGACATTATATATATATATATATATATAGTTGTTTGATCAATCATTACTTGGTATCAATATACAGTATATTGAGTTGAAGAGGAAAAGGAACTAAAAGAAGATGGTAAAACCAAGAACATTCTTTGATATCGAAATCGATTCTAAACCTAGTATGTATTGCATAGTTATGATTGAAAGGCTAGAAATAAGATTGACATTTGAAAGCATATTAATACTTATTGACTTTCGGTAGTTGGTAGAATTGTATTTGAGTTGTTTTCAGATGTAACACCGAGAACAGCAGAGAACTTCAGATGTTTGTGTACTGGTGAAAAGGGTGTCTCTGACACGCTACAGCTGCGTTTACATTATAAGGGATCACCACTACATCGTATCATCAAGAACTTTATGATTCAGGGTGGTGATTTTCAGAATAAGAATGGTACAGGTGGCCAATCGATCTATGGCAACAGATTCGAGGACGAAAACTTCAAGCTGAAACACAGCGAGCCATATCTTTTGTCGATGGCCAACGCTGGACCAAACACAAATGGCTCACAGTTCTTTATAACTACAAATGCCGCGCCTCATTTAGATGGGTATGTTCATGAATTTGCTCACCTACTATCGATCTGTAGTGGCTTGACTAACTTTAATGAAATCGTAGAAAACATGTGGTATTTGGTAGAGTTGTCGACGGTAAGCCAATTGTTGATATCTTGAATACCGTGCTGACAGACCAAAATGATAGACCTTTTGCCGACGTGAAGATAGCGCATTGTGGTGAGCTGATTAGAAAGTCGGATATCAAGAAGAAGGAAGAGGCTGAGAGTGAAAGCAGCGAAAGTGATAGCGACAGCAGCACAGATGAAGAGGAACGAAGAAGAAGAAAAGAAAAGAAAAAGAGAAAGAAGGAAGAGAAGAAAGCTAGAAAGAAAGAGAAAAAAGAAAAGAAGAGAAAGAAGAGAGATCACAGTGATAGTGATAGTGATAGTGATAGCGATAGTGACAGTGGAGAGAGAAAGAGAGGTCGAAGTAAGAGTCCCAGAAGATCATCGAAGAGAGATAGAAGCAGTTCACGATCTCGATCGAGAAGTGGATCAGTTGACCAATATAGAGATAGACACAAATTTGCTAAACCATGGACACCTTCCAATCAAAAGAACACTAGTAATGGAGGGCCAACAGTTAAAGGAAGAGGATCAGTAAGATATACATCACAGCAGAAATACAATAGTAGAGATAGAGATAGAAACAATTATAGTAATCGAAGCAGAGATAGCCATTCCTATAGAGATAGAGAAAGGGATAGAGATAACTACAGCTATAGAGACAGAGATGTAGATAGGGATAGAGATAGATATGGTCATAGAGATAGGGATAGAGAAGTAGACAGAGAAAGAAACAGCTATAGGGATAGAGAAAGAGATACAGAAAGAGAAGACTCTAGGAAGATAGAAGACAGTAGAGTGAGAAGAGATTATGGTGATTTAGATTACAAAGAGACACCTTCTGTAGATGATAATAAAGTAAAAGAAAAAGAATCGGAATCGGAACCACACGAAGCTTCACCACCCAAAGAGACAACTACTACAACATCATCAAGTGGCGGCAGATTCGATAGGAGAAAAAGAAGGAACAGTGATGATGAGAGTGATAGCGATAGTAATTAGCCTCAATCATATAATATTTTATAAATAAATAAATGAATATTTATTGAATGGATAGGATATAGCTGGAATTATAAACATGATCATGAGCATCAGCTTGATAAATCTCTCAAAAGTGATGTACGAATGTTTGGTGTCATTATTGTTAAAGGGCGACTGTGGTTGCTGGTAGATCGGCTACTGCTTGTATTATGAGTATTGTCATCCATGATTGGCATACAACAGATGATTTCAAGAAGTGGATAAGTGATTGATATAATATATTTAAGAGGTTGATAGACCAACTGATAGTTTCTACAATTGGTACCACTGTTGTTTTGTCTCCTGTTTTCACCAATTGAGGTATTCGAGTTTGATAGTAATGATTTTGATATATGGGCTGATGCAGTTGGTGAATTCAATGTTGATGATGCCGAATCCGATTGCCTTAGTTCATTCATTTCGATCTCGTATTCAAGCAACCAACGTACTATTAGAAATCTTCCATTCAAGGATGCATAGTATGCAGCAGTGTGACCAAAGTAGTCTTCAAGATTAATGTCGACACCATGGTTCGCAATGTACTGTACCAACGAAAGATTCTCCTCACCACATAAATTAAATTGGTAATTACAAATCATATGTAAAGAAGTTTGCCCGTCATTATTCACAATCTATGATCATTTGAATAGAAGGTATTATTAGATGGAATTCCATATGATCTAAATGGCAATTGTTATTATTCTTATTTACATTTAAATTTGATCCATGTTCTATTAGAAGTTCTATTGATTTTGTATAATGGTTCAGTGATGCTAGGTGTAAAAAGGTCATGCCATCCTGATCTCTCTGATTGAGGAAATTGTATTTACATAAGCAGTATTGGTGATCATCCTGTTGAATTAGTTCTTCGTCTGTCTGGCATTGTTTATCATTGTCTTCCAACTCATTACTATTATCCTGATAAAATATTTTATTAAAGCAAAGTAGACATCCACATTTTAATCCACACTTCAAACATTGTCCTGTTTCCTGACAAAATTGGGAAAGTATCAAATTTAGAGTGTCAGTGTCTCCTAGTTTGGAAGCCACTTTCATTCTCTCAAAATCACTCAAATTCGATGATGACAACGATGATGATAAGTTTGTTTCTGGTGATATTATTGATACATTTTCATTTGTATTCATTATTACTATTGTTGAGATAATATTATTTTCTATTCCAAATTATAATTATACATAAATAAAAAACCGATAAAGATATAATAGAAAACTAAATGTATTTATAAGTATAAATGTAATATTACTAAATATATAATATATATCTTTTTTTTATAATATTATATATATCTAAATTTAATTTAATATCAATAATAATAACTAATACTAATAATATTAATAAAAATTTTTTAAATTAACAGTTAGTTTCTTTTGTTTCTGGGTGGTGATAATACAACAACTAACTAATAACAATATTATTATATTAATTTGAAATTTGCTAATAACACTCACACAAAGCAAGTAAGATAAAACACACCAATAGAAGTTGTGTGTGGCGTTTTGTCTATCTATCTGTCAATGTTATTTGCCACCATCTATCCATCCACCCACATAAACAACATCAAACTAACAAACAAACAACCAAGCAATGCATTTGTAAGATATGAACCCAACAATTGTTGTTGACACCCTTTCACACGCACACACTTGCACACCAACAATAATAATTAATTTAATTAATTTAAAATTCAATTTAAAAATAATATATCTATTACTTAGAACAAATTTGATTTTAAAAGAGTGGGATATTAAAAGAGATAATGTACATTGGTATATATGTATATATCAAACTTAAAAATAGCTTGATTCTCTCACTGTTTGATTTACTAGATTAGATAGATATTCAAATAGTGTGAGTGTTGAACAATCTACATCATTGATAATCTCTACTTGTTTAAAGTCAATCCTCTCTATCAATCTATCTTTGTCAAGAAAGTCATAATGAATCTATTTTAACATCGTTCGATGATTATTATTATTATTATCATATGATGATGATAATGGATAAAGTAGTTTAAACCAACTAACTACTTTCAAAGTTTATTGCCATCCGGTAGTTGAATGGTGCTTATCACTTGGTGCTGGTTTGAAAAACAATAATTATATTAAAAATAGGAATCAGATTTTTTCAATTTAAAACAAACCAAATATTCTGTTGCAATAATGAACCCAAAATTAATTAAAAAATGTAGGGGATATTTGATCATTTTAGCAAATTAAAATAAAAAGTTTTGCAAAATTTGGGAAGTTTTTTGATGATCCAGTGGCTTTCAAAAAAAAACAAAACCATAATATTATCGAAAAATCATGCACATCTTTGATCAGAGCCATTGTTTAAGATAGAGAAAAAGAAAAAGATCTTTCACCAAATTTATTTATTTAAATTGTATAATAAACAAGCAAACAAACAAACATTACCCCCTTATTTATTATTTATTTATTTGTATTATAAAGTATAATATATTTATTAAAATTTGTATATATTTATTTAATTTAAACAAAGTGTTGAAAATTTAAAGAAATGATGGAACCTGGAGTACAAGTACGTGAGATCGGAACTGGAGCACTTGGTGTTGTTGAGCGTGGAAATAATGCAGGTGGATACTATGTCAATTTCGGATCAAGAAAGAACTGGAAGCGTCCTAATGAATTGGAAATCATTGGAAATGGTTCACCAATTAATGTAAGCAGACCAACTGCCCCATCGACTCCAACAAAAACTTCAGGTAAATACAATGATAGATCTATGTTAACATAATATCGATATGTCTCTAATGTTGTACCCATCTTAAATAGAGGAGCCAAACAAATTGAGTTTTGGTGGTAGACAATTTACAAAACAACCAAATGCACCAATGAACAAATATTCAACACTACCATCAAAGGCCTATTTCGAAGCATCGACTGCTCCATCTCGCCAAACTGCCGAATCGATTCAGAAACTAATTCAGCAATTCCCACAGCAGCAACAACAAACCCAACAACCTGTAAAGAGAGTCTCACCACCACAAACCAATGATGTACCACCCCCAACTCACTCAACCCGTCCAACTGCAGTTGTATTGCAACAGTCTCCAATTCCACCACAACCACAACCGGTTGTGACACCAACTCCAGTCCCAGTTGCCGCTGCACCAGCACCAGCTCCAGTTTCAGCCTCAGTCGCTGCTTCATCACCTGCAAAAGTTCAATCAAGTGTGGCTTCTATTCCAATTAGTAACGCAGTTCCACAACAAGCAGCCGCACCAGTTTCTCCTCATCAACCACAACAACATTTCCAACAAAAAGACATGTGGCACATCGACTTTAAAGAGTTGGTTTTGGAAGATGTAATTGGATCTGGTAAATATGGTGAAGTATCCCTTGGAACATGGATTGGAACACCATGTGCCATCAAGAGAATCTTGGAATGTAATGAAGAAACAAACATAATGATTGACAGAGAGTTACAAATCTTGAAGTAAGTTCCAGAATTAATTAAGTACTACTCCTCGATATTAATCATTTTATGAAAATTTTAGGGAAGTAAGACATCCAAATATTGTACAGTTCTTTGGGTGCAACAAAGCATAACGATGAAATCTATATTATTACAGAGTATATGAATAGGGTGATTTGTTTGACGCTTTGATTTTTGGAGATGAGCCATTGTCATGGAAAACAAATTGAGCATTGCACTGGACATTGCACAGGCTTGTACTTATTTGCAAGCCAGAGGAATTTTGCATAGAGATTTGAAGTCTCAGAACATCTTGTTGAGTGACAACTACAAGGCCAAGCTTTGTGATTTGGGTTTGGCAAGAGTTTTTGAAGATCAGGCCAATAAGAGATTAACATTTGTCGGTAGTGACAGATGGATGGCACCTGTATGTATTTCTCTTCAGCAACTACAAAATCGGACGACAAAACCCCTAACAATACCATTCTTTTGTTATTATTTTTAGGAAATATTTATGGGAGTCGATTATGATTATAAAGTTGATGTATTCTCATATGGTATTGTTTTGGTAGAACTTATTACCAATGCAGTTCCAGACGAAAGAAAGCCAAACAAGCTCTTTGCATTCGAAACACAACTGTTCTTAAACAAGGTTCCAGCTGATTGCCCACCTGCTTTTGCCAAATTAACAGTTGCATGCACCTCCACTGACCCAAGAAGTAGACCTTCGTTCACCAAAAATTTTAGAGATTGTCAAAGCAATCTACGATTCATTGCCCGAAGATGGTGAAGAGTAAACGTTCGATTCCTTGCCATCACCAACAATCGACTTTTGCCCTATACAATTGAATCCATCCATCCGTCTGTTCAACCTATTAAATTAGTCGGTTCAAATTATATTATCAATTAAATTTGAAATATGATCAATATTATATTACTATCCATTTATTTATTTATAATACTCTCTACAATATAAATATATACACCATCCTTCCATCCATCCATCATCCATTAACAAACAAATACAAAAAACAATTTCTATTTATTAATAAACAATTTTATTTATTCCAATTTCCACTAATCTTGTCTTAGTTATTTATTGTATGTAATACAAGAATAAGTTTATCAATTATTATTATTAGTTTTAACCATAAATGATGTCTGATTGTTATGATCATTATTACATTGAAGCTTTGTTTTTCTCCTCTTCTTTTCTACTTTTAAGTTTGTTTTCACATAGCATTTTCATGATCTGATTCAGAGTGGAATGAATGTTAGTTTTTGTTTTTAAAATGTTAAACATTGCTATACATACACTGTCGTCAAGTGGGAATGGGTCAACAGATGAACATCTATCGGCAACAGTTGTGTCAGCCTCTTGTATTAGTGAATCAATTGATGGTTGAGTTCCAAACATATCGGTAAAGTACATCTTGAGGAATCTGAGATCGACTTGAATTTGGTGATATCCATTGGTTCCAAATGTCTTGGTACGTAGACATTCATTGTATGATTTCAAGGCGATCTTGATGATTCCAACAAGAATAGAGTTGACGTAAAAGTCGACTGGTGCATAGATATCCAAACGCTTATCGAAAATATTGTTAGAGTTGGGTAGATTGGTATTCGATTGATTTCTTCTCATTGGGTCATTGTTCACTGATACGTTGCTGTTTCCACTCAAGGTTCTCGAGTGTCCACCTACTCTTGACATGGTTGGTGTGGTCAACTGCTGATTGGTGACTGGCAACAGCTTAGCGACCTCAGCACCAATCTTTTGAAGCTGATCCAACATGATATCATTGACCTGTCTTACGTCTCTTGGCTCCTTCAAAGCCAACCAATTTGGAGTGGAGTCAAGTCCAACTCTGAGAATCTTCTCAATGCTCTTGCTTTGCATCTTGCTGTAGACGGTGAGGATACGTTGTGCAGCTTCCTTCAATCTCTTTGCGAGATCAGGGGTGTTGAGACTGAATATATCCTGTTGAGCAGAAGCGTGCATTCCCTGTTTGACTGTGCTGATAAATTCGTTCATTGATTGCACAACTTGGTTGATTCCTTTGCTCTCCAAATACAGACAAACACTCGCCAAAGTCAACAAAAATCTACTTCCAAATTGTTCTTTATTCGATGTCTTTATAATAATATCCAAATAAATCCTAGTAAAAGTATTTGATTGTTAGTCTCATGCTAGGTAGGAGTCGGTTAGATGTAATGTACATACCAAGAAATGGATATTCAAGAATAGGAAAAAGTTTTGCAAGTTCACTTGAATCTTTGTAAATATGGTATTGTAGTGACGTGTAAGGAATGATGTTTCTGTTGGTAAAAAAGAATGGCTAGAAGATAGTATAATTAGTAAGTTTGTTGTTGGTTGTTTGTCGTGGTCCACTTACTCTAAGATTTTTTAAATAGTTGGAGAATGTCGTTGACAATTTCTTTGGCGGTCTTTTCAGAGAGTTCGGCCAAGGCAGTACCCTCGAGAATAGCAGAGTCACTGGTGATCAATGTTTGATTCATGCTGGTAATATGTCCCTTAATGGTCTTTTGTAGATTGTCAAAGTAGTATGTAATCTGGTCGTATACAGTCGAGTTGATGATATCGTCCACCGATGAGATATCTGCGAGTTGTTTTGGAATCTTGGCCACATCGATGCAACAACACCTCAAGTCCCTTAATCTTTTCCTCTGGGCTCTTTGAAGATCTATATAATAATCAAAAGAGATGGATGACCATCCATGGATTGATTTGGTTAGCAATTAATCAACAGTAGATAAGTCAGATAATAATCAATCAATGTACTTACAGATAGTTTCGTTTTAGCAACGGCCAAGATATCTATTGAATAGCTCCTTTGAAAAGTCATCGAGGTGTTGTTTAGAGATCATCTTTTCTTTCTTTGATGAATGTATGCCATCGAATCTATTGACAAACAGTGAGGTGTAAGACTCGTGATTATATGTAAACTCCAACAAGAAAATCTTATTCAATTCCTTAATGCATTCAACGACATCGTTGCTGTTGAATAGTTATAGTCATGGTGTTAGTTCAACCTGCTGCTATCATCTTTATCAATCGATGTACTACTACTACTATACATACAATTCCTTCTTCTCAAAAAGCTTAAGTAGTGCAAAGGTATGTTGTTTACGACCTTGCAGATAGGCTGATCTGACTGTATCGATTGGTTCCAACAATTCCAAAAGCATTTCGGCAGCTTCTGCTACTTCTGTTTGTTGTGTCTCAATATTGACGATCTTCACGTGGAGCTTCAACTTCATTTGGCTAATAATATTGTCGCACTCGGTTTGAATGTTTTGGAATGAAGGAATATGACTATACTGTTTCAAAATACCATTGTTACTGTTGTAGTATTTAACTGCCTGTGAATATGCTTGCATCTCTACACAGTGATTCAATCTAGATGGCAATGCAGTCAAGTATTGTAGCTATTTGAATTGTGACATAATATAGTTAGCAATTGTCGAGCAATATAATAATCATAATAATAATAATCAATCTTACCTTTTGTAACAACTTATGTAAACCACTGAGTTGATCTATCTTCTCACGTCTACCACTGAGTGTAGAGTTGATCTTGTCTGAGCAAGTTGTGATGAGTTCCATGTTTTTGGAGAGTAGTTGCATTCCTTCTTCCATATTCTCCACGTTGTTCTTCATCTTCTTGATGATGTCGGTAGCATTAATAAACTTGGTGTAGTTGTCATAGACAAGTGTTTTCATATCACCATCAAGTGTACGGATCTCGCTGACCATGTCGTTGTCTTTGGCGACCAGCTGTTGCAAGGTCGACTTCTTGATGGTGTTTCTCAAAGTATGCCTTCAAATCGAAACTAGGACTGTCGATGTCGAGTGGGTCGTTCGAGTGAATGCCTCCACCGTCGGATCCGTCACCAATGCCGGCTTCCATAGTAGTTCTGGAGCAGATTTCTCAGCGATCTCTTTCCACCACCGGGTGTCGATGGCATTGGGGTGCATCTGCTGGTGGTGTGAAAGAGTTGCTTCCGGCTCCAGCACTTCCACTTCCTGCGCCTAGACCACCGTTGGCAGCCTCATCTTCCTCGATGTGGTCAGTCATCGACATCTGATACTTCTCCCAATACTTCTTCAGCGACTGTCTGACACGGTCACTCGAAGCATCGGGTGTCTATTGAGGAAGCGCGCCAAAGCCTGTGGATCCTCACCATAGCTCTTACAGAAATCGATCTGAGTCAACTTCCAATTCGCATAGTAAAACTGATAAGCTTGGTATCTGACAATTGATTTGCAGCAGACATATTTATCTAATCTATCAATCTATCTATCGACAATACAATCACTTTCAACCACTATCAAACTAAATATTTTTACCAATCAATCTATATCTAAATATCTATAGTACAATACAATCTACAATGTTGTTGTTGTTGTTCTTGTCTGATGAATAGTAACTAACTAACTAACTAATGATCTATAATAGATGATGATCTTAAGCTATATATTTATAGTTTTTCTACTATTCTGTAGATTAACAATTCAAAACAATGTAATACTTCAGTAAGCCAATTTAGAATATACAACACACAGAAATTGAAAAATTTTTTTTATTTTTTATTGCAGTTGTGTGGTCGTGACTGTTCCACTGGTCGGTGGAGCATATCTCTTCCTTGTTTGACTCGAGAGTTGGTTGCCTTGCCATTCTATATAGGACATTTATATATATTGAACATAAAGCTTCTACTACATATATATATATATATATATAAATCAATGAAATTCAATACAGAACAATTAATTCCAGTGTTACTGTCTAAGGACTATAAAGAATTTAAAACTGTATTCCCTAGGAGCGGAGTACCTCGTAGTTTCAATTCAAGTTTGGATTCAATTTCTTTCATGACTTGGTTCAATTGAATTCAGGTCTACGAGATTGTTTATTTAATAGATTATCAAGTGCCCGAGTATAAGGATTTTGTAAAGTTTTTGGCTGAGTTCAGGGTGGGTACAAGTGGTCATTAGATAATGCTCAATCTTATAAAACTAATGGAATGATACAATAGAATTCATTGCCAGATGTAGTCAAGAATATATCGTTGTTGGCAGTAAACGACTTTCAATACTTCTTGATTGAAAGAACAGCATTTAAAATAGACTTAAACTAGATATCGAAACCAACTTCTCTTCCTATACTTTTCGTAGATGTTTCACCATGCTTAGATAATCCAGTGGTAGGTTGGAACTACGAGTCAGCAGAAGACTCATCCAAACATCATAATTTAATGGAATTTTAATAATATTAATATATATTATCTAGATTTGTAAAAGATAATCAATATCATAAAGATTGTCTAAAGCTGTTATCACAAGTGATTGTCAGTAGGCTTGAAAAGGAGGCTATACCAAATGGAATGATGTCAAGTTGGTTCATTGGTGCAGCTGATGAACAGATGAGCACTCTTTTTAAGAAGATTTATCCGCCATTACTAAGTGGATGGCTTTGCAACTACCCTGTAATCTATTGTAATAGTGCGGCTTGTAAAACTTGTTCAGAAATAACGAGCCCAATCACCGTAGAAACAGAATCAAAATGGAATGCAAACTGTATAACAATGTCAGAACTAACTAGATATGAAGTCCTAGTCGACAAGCCCTCAAAACCCTATGAACATCTATCATCAATGCAAACATTGAAGCGTATTCAAAGCTTTACAGTACCTTCAATTCTACTAAGAGAATCACCAAAAGAATCAACCGATACAACCACATCAACAGCAACAACCCAAACAACTACATCAACTGATAATAATCAAAATAATATAGTCTATCTCATTAAAGACTGGATTGAAAAGACTAATCAAACACAAACCAGACTTAAAAGAAAGATATGGGAGAAAATGGAAGTAAAAGTAACTAATGTATCAAATATAACAATAAATCTATAAAGTCAACACTGATGAATCTGGTCCACCAAATGTGTGAGTGTGGAATCTGATTTTTTATGATTCCGAAATTCATTCAATTTCCGAAATTGTAAAAAACATTAGACTCACCATTTATGATATTTGTGGTCCAGAAGGCCTCAATCAGATTTAATTTTGATTTGTATAAAAGATAGAAAGAATGGATACAACTCATAGAAATATTATATTTAAAGCGATGCTGTAGGTTTGGTTGGTGCTTTCATCATCAACGAATTGATTGCTATTCAAAATGAGAATAAAGACAATTGGAACGTTGAGATCAGAGCTGGATATCACACTGCTGGTCAGCTAGAAATTGGTACTGTTACTCATAAAGACCGAAGCTTTATAAAACCGGTTTTAGTTGCTTGGCAAGATGTCGAATCATTTGAGGAACTCAATGACTGGCGTAACCACTTTGTTCCTGCTGACTCCTTTTTACTTCGGATCTGTACAATCAACGCAAACAATGGATAGATATTGCATTGGAATTGGGAGTTGAGAACATTGTACATGCTGGAGTTCATCATGGAGATCAACCAGACGACTTGATACCCCAGCACGAAGTTTGGAACAGACAAATCGAAACTACTTTTGGAATCACTTGGGGACAGAATTAAATATACACTTTTGAGAATTAATTTCGATGGATACAATGGTGTAATTCTCCAACAGGATCTATCAGCTATTTCATTCCAGCAGATTTGAAGTGTGGCTGGATCGCTAGAGAGGATTATAGCTGCCGTTGCAGCAAGAGTACTACTAAACGTTGGTGACCACCACACCAAGGCTTACTCACTTTCAGCGGAAGCCATATCTCTCAACGATATGGCCACGGATGCAAGTGAAGTATGCTATAAAGAAATTCCATCAATAGGCAAGACTGCAGATGATTTCTTGGCCCTAGCACTTTCACCACTTGCCAACCCAGATAATGATCAGGGCTACATAGAATACATGAATTCAGTAGCCAACCTTTTCCTAGGTTTACGAGAAACCCAAGATAAAGGTACTTTCAAACACAAACTAAATATTTTCCCAGAGGTTGTTTTATTGGTTTGTGGAAGACCCACATATCACCTTTAAACAATGGTTAGCTGGATCTCCACACAAAAATAAACTGTTGCAATAAATTACATCTTGAAATCAGACTGGAGACTATATGAATAGAAGCCAATTCAGTTTGGATTAAATACTTGTAGTTGTAAAACCAATTTATTTAACTTAATAAATCCAATTTAATAGACTACTATATGTATTTAACGATAAATCTTTACTTTTTCACCAAGCTTTCTGGTTTCTTCACTCTTGGTATAAGCCAAAATGATATCGCCTTGGTTGACATCGTCGAAATTCTTTATACAAATACCGCACTCTTGTCCTTTGTTTACTTCTTTTACACTGAATATCGATTGAAGTATTGATTGTTAATAAGTGATCCTTTTAGTTTGTGTTTAGTTTGATTGTTTTAACTTACAGTTCCTTAAAGTGCTTAATAATTTCAATTTTACCGTCGTGGATAATTTCTTCGCCACGTTTAACTCTAACTTTAGATCCTCTCTTTAAAATACCGTGGGTTACTTTGCAACCGGCGGCAGTGATTTCAATTTGGTTTGGTTTTGTCAATATTGAAGAGCTGCTGTACTTTGGCTTCACCAGTGACAGTGTAGACGTCGACTGGATCCAAAGTGGTCTCCAAGTATGCCTTAAGATTGTCGACAACGTGATAAATGACATCACCTTCAATCAATGGAACACTCTGCTTCTTGGCAGCTTCGCAAATACGAGAATCCAACTTTGGTCCAAAGTAAATAAGTGGTGCCTTCAACAATGCGACTTCCTTCAAATCTACATCGGTCACCTCACCATATCCTGTTTTGACGATGTTTGTAAGTGATTTCATCATCCTGTGGCAATGTTTTTAGTGCAATTTGTAATGCCTCTACCGATCCACCAACATCACCCTTCAAGAAGAGATTGGCCAACTTGTTGCTCTGCTTTCTTCTCCTTGATAGGTTTGGCAGTAAGGTTTGCCTTGATGTCCTGTGCCAGTTTCTCAGGATCGAAATCGTCTTTATTCTGATCCTCATCCTGGTATTTCTTGAAAGTTCCTTTCTTTCCAGGAAGCTTTTCGGTTGGCTCTGCATTCTCTGTAAGATCCAATGTTTCGCTCAGACTCTTCTTTTCGTTTCTAGCTTCGATAATTTCTTTAGCACGCTGCTCACTTTCTACAACGTGAATTTCATCTCCAGGCTTGGGTGGATCCAACTTGAATCCGAAAATCTCGACTGGAGTGGAGGGAGGTGCTTCTTTAATATTTACACCCTTGTGATTTTTCATTTCTCTGATCTTTCCATAGGTATCACCACAAACAAAGAATTGACCAACCTTCAAGATACCATGCTTAACTAAGATAGTTGCATTGACACCACGATTCTTGATAAATGTGGACTCAATGACAACACCCTCTGGATTGCCAGAGAATGATGCTTGGAGATCGTAGATCTCTGCTGACAAAAGGATAGTTTCCTCCAAGTGTTGAATTCCATCACCTGTTTTTGCTGAGATTTCAGCGAATGGTACCATACCTCCGTGTCCTTCCAATGCAACTCCATGTTCGAGTAGTTGTCTCTTCACCATGTCGACATCAGCACCTGGCTTGTCGATCTTGTTGATAGCCACGATGTATGGAACCTTGGCGTCGTGGATAGCCTTGATGGCCTCGATAGTTTGCTCTTGCACACCGTCATCTGCAGCCACAATCAAAATGGCAATGTCGGTGGTGCTGACACCACGCACACGCATGGTGGAGAAAGCAGCATGACCCGGTGTATCCATAAAAGTGATCTTTTGTCCATTGGCAATCTCCACTTCAAATGCACCAATGTGTTGGGTGATACGACCAGCTTCTTTCTCGACTACCGAGGTATTTCGCAAGTAGTCGAGCAAACTTGTTTTTCCATGATCAATGTGACCGACGACAGTGACAACCGGTGTCTTTCTCTTCCAAGTATCGTCCTGTGCACGCTTTCCAGTATTAAATTCTCCACGCTCCTTGATACGAGCAAATTTGACTCCGATATCCTCGGACAAGAGTCCCAAAAGATCCTCATTGAGCACCTCATCAGAACGAGTGGGGGCCTCACCCATTCGAATCATCCACTTTAGGATCTCGACAGTTGATCTTCCTGTGAGTGAAGACAATGACTTTGGAGTTGGTACGAGTGGTAAGATAATCTCCTTTTCGTTGCTCAATTGATGTTCTTTTGATTTGAGAGCTTTCTTTCTTTTCTCAGCTGCTTTAAACTCTTCATAATCATCATCTTCCATTCTATTATTTTGTTGCTGTTGATTACGTTGTTGATTAGATCTATTAAAACTATTAATATTATTATTATTATTATTATAATTATTATTATTGTTATTATTATTGATATTGTTGTAATTATTATTATTATTCGAGGGTTTGACGAAATTCTTGAAGGAGTTTTGATTGGGTATTATCATCTTTGGTAGAGATGGGTGTTGGAATTGTTGTTGTTGTTTTTGTTGATGCTTTTGCTTTTGTTGTTGTTGGTGTTGTTGAAGCTGTTGGATGTTTGGTCGTATCATGTTGATGTTGTTGTTATTATTATTATTGTTTGGATTTTGTCTTTGGTATACTGGATGGAATTTGGTTTGGTCGTCTTGTTTGTTGAAAATATTGGGTTTTGGTGGAAGATGAGGAATCATTGGGAATGTTCTGTTGTTGGGCGGCAATGGTGGAAACATTGGCTTTTGCTGCTGTTGTTGTTTGTTGTTGCTGTTGATTTGGTTGTACGAAATAGTTTACTTTTCCATTAGGTGGGATAGGTGAGCTTGGAATCTGGAAAGAAGATCCAGTCGATCCATCTGTGGAATTTGAGGTAGCAGCACCACCAACAGTGCTGCTTGAAGCGGTCATTCTGCTACTGCCATGAGCATTACTTGAAAACAAAGATGAAGAAGATGATGATGATGTCGACGATGAATAAGGCTTGGCTCCAATCATAGTGTTTAAAGGCATCGAAGACAAAGCAGAAGTAGTTGACATTATATAGTTATAATTGTAGCCCATTGACTTCAATGGACTATTGATACGATTTGATAACATGATTGATTTAACTTTATTCTATCTGATAATTGATAGATAGATGGTCATCTAATAATTCTCAATATCTCTCTCTCTATTTATCTATTATATAAATTATAAGAATTATATATATTTAAGTGTCTAAATTGGATGATTGAGTTTGGTTTGGTTTGGTTTGATTTGGTTAACTAGTTAAGTAGCAAAAGTTGTTGATGTTAGTTGTTTAGATTAAAAACAATGTATGCACCACCACGCTAACACTTTGTTTGTTATTCAATACACTTTGAAATATAATCTAATCTATGATCCAAAAACAAAAAAATAAAGGTTAATGGTGTATGAAATGAAATGAAATGATGATGTGTGTATTCAACTTTTGTAAAACAAATTATTTGTGTGTGTTTGGTTTTTATTATTTGATCGTTTTATTTTAATTATTATAAAAATTAATTTTTATTTTTTGTTTGTTTTTATGAATTCACAAAAAAAACGAAATTTGCACTGAAAACGAATTTGGTCGTTGGGAGAGAACAACTGCACTCTTGTGGTGCACAAGCTTTCTATGCATAAGTATGATTTGAACAATATAGGATGACAAAGTGAATTTCAATTGCTATTGCCAATGCACATACCCTTCTCCTTGCCATCATTGTGGTTGTCATTGCTGATTGTGGTATTTAAAGTATATCATCAAGTTATCATTTAATGAGCTTTGAAATCAGACTTCTGACAGTTTTTCTATAGTAATTATGATGGTTGGGGATGATGGAACTGGCTATTGTTGTTGTAGCTGATGATAGGCTAACTATTTGGCGCTGAGGACCAGAGAATGAGTTGCAATAGGTTTTGTGACTGGACATTGTTAAATAGGTTCTGGATTGTGATTGTGAGGTTTTGGGAGACGATAGATTTGCGTTGTTGTTGCTAAAGTTTTCAATGGTTCTTGGTCTAAAACTGTTGGTTTCCTTATTGAATTTACTGAATTGAGCTTTATGTTGTTGATTGTAGTTGTTGTTATTGTAGTTGCTATTGTAGTTACTATTGTTATTGTAGTTTGATTTAAATGGTATGGTGTCAATATGTATTGGCTTGGTAAATTTGTTTCTTGGTGTTGAAGATCTCTTCGCTCTGGAATAGATTGTTTGTTCGACCTTGAAAACTGTACGGTTGGCTGGAATGTTAATTGACTATTTTCAAACTCTGTCAATTTGGATTTGTCAACATATTTGTCAAAGGTTTTGGCCCAATTCAATTAAAGCATCTGGACTCTTCCAAGCATCCGATGATACATGTTGATATTGACTGAAATGGGGTAGCTCGTGCAGGATTGGGTGGAAAATTGGGTTGATGTTGTTCTTTGATTCCAAATGGTGAGTGCCAAGCAGAATTGGAGTGGTCGAAGTGGTTCGGCTACGTTGTCTGATTTGAGTTTGTACTTGTTTGACATCATCTACTTTTGGTCCGAAAAAAATATGGGTAGTGGTAATCAAAGTTGGTGCAGACTCCACGCATCAGCTTCATCTGCCAGATAATACCTTCCATATATTGCTCAACAGAGGGGGTCTCTTGGTTTGGATGTTTCAAAGTTGGCTAAAATCGTTGCAATACGTCTAGAAATCGAGTCAATCTGCTCCTGTGTCAAATATGGCTTGTAGTTAGCCCAGAATGGATGTTCAATATCCAAAAATCTTCTTATAAAACCTTGACTTTGTCATGGTGTCGCTAATAACGCAGTCGTTAAATTTATGTCCATCCACGATAACTTCGACATTGACCATATTTTTTTTTTCAGGGGCTGCGATTGCTTGATATTGGAAATCTAGCTTTTCTCTATTCAAGTAATTGGCCAAGACCAATCAGCAACGATCTAAACCCACCAAGCAGAGAAATCTTTGTTGGATAGGCATTGACGATGCGATTCATTGAGAGTAAATGCAAAAGCATCTTCCAATTGATTTCCGAAGTCTCCATATTATAGATGTAATCATTAGCGCCAGTTGCTGTATAAGCGTTCCAAACTGATTCAAAATTGTATCCATCTAAAGATGGAATCAAATCGTTTCCTCTAAATAAATTTAGAAATACAAAATCATAAATTACTTGTTCTGAAATAATAATTGAGTTTCCATATTAATATTAATATTTCCTTTCCAATGTATATATATGACATATCTATCTAACTAACTAATTACATACTTTTATCTTTATGTGGAGCACGTGCAACTATTTTCGATTTCAATAGTGAAATATCTTTATATTTCCTAATGCTATAAAGATCATAAACTTTGATGTTTGCATCTGAAAGTAAAGCTTTGAAATGGCCATATTAATATCTTTATATTGGTTGTAGTAAACATATAGAATAGCTACCATATAATATAGTATCAGAATCACATGTAAATATTGAAACATTGACATCTTCTTTCCAACCCATTGAGTTGATATGTTCGAAAATCTTGAATTCTCCTTCACCCCAACGATCGCTTCCAGACACATACACTTCCTTTAGATGTGGACTCCTGGTCTCTTTTAATAGTTTCTTTGAGTAGTCGATCATCAACTGTTTGATTTCACCCATTAAAGCAGTACCTGGTGTAATCATGCTTGAATTCACTGGACTAGTACTGCTTGCGCCCTATGTGATGAACAATACGAATGTCAAAGAGTGTCAGAAGTGACATCCCAATACTAAACACTGCATCTATAGATCTATCTAACAATATGGACATACTTTTAATCTACGCTTTCGTTGCAATAGGATTTTCGATCTTGAAGCAGGACCATCAAACAGGAACTGAATTGACTTGGTAGTTTGGAAGACTGCACAATTCCTGATGAAGTTTTTAATCATATGGATGGTATTGTCCTTTACATCACTGATGGTGTCATCAGAGCCATTTTTTCTGACAGTCTTATGCAAAATGCCATTCATATCCATGAATACATGATCTGTTTTATGAACTACTAGAGGTCTTGCATATGTCTTGGCATCTTTACCATCATTACTTTTACTACCATTATTACTATTACTACCATTATTATTTACAACGAAATAACTTTGATCAATTTCTGTCGATACAAATCCAAATTCAGTTTCAAGATATCCTGATAGACCTGCTATACCCATCTTAAGTATTTACTAGACCTACAACCGAAGTTGAGTGAATGAGCAGTGAGTGATAGATAGATAGGTAGATAGATATGAAGTTGCTATCTTCAGCAGCTGCAAGGTGCTATGCAATCTAGATATATGATAAATAATGACGATATATACCAGTGCCAATCTGATTTTCCACACTCGATTGTTCATTGGACACACACCCAAAAAATAACAACTACCCTTCAAAAATAAAATAAAATTAATATTAATTAGTTTTTCCATATTTTTCAAAAAAAACGACAGAATCGTTTTTGATACTAACTATTAGTTTGATTAATTTGTAATAAAATTAGAGTATATTTATATATTAGATTAGATAGAATTGGAGAATGGGTAAAATAGAGAAGGTAAAGAAGCCAATGCGACACGACCCATTGGGAAAGCAGATTGCCGATTCAGAGAATGCTCATCGTGTGCCCAAGAAGCGTAGCGGAAAGGGTTTGGTTAAAAAAGATTCGTTCAAACGATGAGAACTACGAGGATGAGGTCGAGAAGGTCATCCCACAGAAGCTCTCCAAGAAGATTCTTTCACAGATCAGAGACCAGGCTCAGGAAATAGAGGAGGAGGACCGTGAGCAATACGCAAACAGCGGTCTGACCACTGGTGAACAGGAAAGACAGTCGGTCAAGCTTTTGGATTTCGAAGACGACGACGATGATAACTTGGGTTTGAAGGACGACGGTGACGATGATGATTTCGATGGATTCGGTGACGATGCACAGGAATACGCTGATTTCGACGAGGATATAGTAGAGGAAATCGACGAGGACGACGAACGTATCCTCTCGATGTTCATGGACGGACAGGGTGGTGTTGGAAGCAAGGCTGGCATGCGTTACACTCTTGGTGACTTGATTGAGAGCAAGCTTCGTGAGCAAGCAGAGCGCACTGAAGACCCAACCAACAAGATCAATCCAAAGGTCGTCGATGTATATACAAAGGTCGGAACACTGCTCCACCTCTACAAGTCTGGAAAAATTCCACGTGCATTCCGTGTCCTCCCCAACTTTACCAACTGGGAAGACCTCCTCTACCTCACACGTCCAGACAAGTGGAGTCCAAACGCCACCTTTGTAGCCACTAAACTATTTTGCATGGGTACCAACGCCAAGATCACACAGAGATTCCTCTCGATTGTCGTGCTTCCAAAGATCAGAGACGACATTGCCGACCACAAGAAACTCAACTTCCACTACTACATGGCCTTAAAAAAGTCGCTGTACCGTCCAAACGCCTTTTACAAGGCCATTTTCTTGCCTCTCGCTGAAGGAGGTGACTGCACACTTCTCGAAGCTAAAATCGTCGCATCAGTCGTTGCCAAAGTTTCCATCCCAGTGAATCACTCTGCCGCCGCACTTATCAAGCTCGCTGGTCTCGACCACTACAACGGAGCCACCTCTATCTTCATTCGTACACTCATCGACAAGAAATACTCACTGCCGCACCGTGTCATCAGCGACTTGGTGCGCCATTTCGTAAATTTCACAGACGAGCGTAGACAACTCCCAGTTTTTGTGGCACGCAGCACTCCTGACATTTGTGCAGCGTTACAAGAACGACATTACACACGACCAAAAAGAAGCTATCCGTATCCTGCTGCGTCAACAAACACATCACATCATCACCCACGAAATCAGAAGAGAGCTCTTCCCAACCACCACCACCACCTCAAACCAACCAATAAGACATCAATTAGACACCAACATGTCTGATTATTAAATAAAATCTCAAAACTAAAACATATAAATAATTACAACTACAACAACAACAATAAATATATTTTAATATTTTCTTTTTTTTATAAATCTCTCTATTTGTGGTGAATAGCGAGTGAAGTCAACAGAAGACATTTGCAAAGAAGGGATTGTGGAACTCAGATAATTAAATCATGATTTTAAAAAGGATTTAATAAAATTCAGAGGAAATTTAATAGTTGGAATTAAGAAGTCACATTCTGTGATGATCAAAGGCGATTTGTAAAGACAAATATCTTTAAATAGATTTAAATTTGATTTTTCATGTGACTTCTCCTTTAGTTTGTAAGAAATCGAAGTAAAAAACTAGTTTTGGGAACCACCTGAAATCGTTTTGAAAAAGTTTTTTAAGAATATATTTAATAAGGTGTATTTAGAGTTACCAATCCATCCATTCTATTTCAATTTTAATTTTATTTAATTTTTTTTGTTATACTTTTTCCAAACACACAAACACACACATATCCCAACTACGCAAATTCGAACAAACACACATCCCTCATTCACTCAAATAACATCTAATTAATTCACGAATACACACACATACATACTTACATACGTACATACAGGTACAAATAGATATTACTTCAAATCTCATAACAGCATTAATTATAATTTAGTCGTAACGACTCATGAGTAGTAGTAGTCTTCGAGCGAACGCTTTCATCAAAACATTTTCAAGAATAATCATTTTCTTTCCAACTAGTAATAATAATAATAATAATTGTAGTAGTACAACAAACTAACATATATTTAAATAATATATCAAGTTTTCACCCTAATCACCTAATTTAAGTTATAGTATTATTTTGTTCTTTATTATAAATTATTAAGATTAGTGACTTTTATAGTAATAATAGTGTAGTAGTAGTAGTATAGTGAGTAGTGAGTAGAGAGTTAGTTAGTTTAATTAAATGCCCTTTGAGATTATTGGACTAATCTATTTCGGAGAAGGAGATGGATTGTCACGTCGTGTTCAAACAGGATTCGAGATAGCTTTTGCTGTTTGGCATTTCCTTCTTCTGATTTCAAGTACATTTCTGCTGGTTTGGTCAAATCGGAATCGACCGAATAAATTGACGAAGTTAGTATATACCATAATACTTTTACATTGTTTAGGTATGTCATGTTCTTCAAAAATCAATTTGGACACGCAACGAAAGAAAAGCAAAGGAACTAATTAATTCAATAATATTATTTGAAATTGGATTTATTTAGCGAAAACAATTTCAGATTTACTATTTATAAATTTACTTACTTCGTCAAATTATGTAAATGTTTTCGATGCATCTGTGGCCTTTGAGGCTTTTGAAATGTGCGGTATCATCACTTACTACTGCATGTATGGAATCGTTTTGTTCAGTTGGATAGAGGTCGTGTTTCGTGTAGAGCACCTCGGTCATGGTGAGGACAAAGTGCGGCTTTGGCGAAATATTTTCTGTGTTTTCACATCGATCTGGATCATCGCAATCTTTATCATCAGTGAACTGTTTGTCAACGTCGATCAGAAGTTTGCAATCATGGTATTTGGCATTGGTTTGGCAATTGTTTCATGTTTTTCATTTGCCCTATCCATTGCATTCATCGTGTACTGGGTCAAACTACACAGAATGGTCTCAGCACTCCAAATTGCATCATCAGTAAAACGCAAATATTTCTTAATCAAAGTAGGTTGCTGCAGTAACATTCCTATTTCACTAGCCCAACTAATACTTTCACTATTAACTCAATTTAGGTAGGAGTTGTAACAATTATATTTATATTATGTTTGGATGCCAAAATTGTACATTACTTCATCAATATAAAATCACCTTTTGTATCTAATATTTGGGATCTATATGCACTGAATTACTTGCCCGAGGCAATCGCAGTCACCGTAGCATTGTTGTTCTTTGGATCCAACATGGGTACAGTGAGCGACAATTTTTCAGGAAAATCCAACTACTACTCAGACACCGAGCAAGCTAACATCAGACGAAGGGAAGAAAGACAAGGTCTATTAAGTACCTACAGCAATACAAGCCAAACCTATGGTGTCCAATGATGTGGACCAACCCATTCAAACCAAATTCAACTTATTTATTTAATCCCAACACCCCCAAAACACAATAACATATACACCTATATTTGTTAGCCCCAACCCATTCGCCGATACTCCAATCAAGCAAACAAACAATTTCTTTGCCATGTAATTTAATGAACATAAAACGAGAGCACTTCAATCAAAACCAATCAGTAATTGCAATTTATGAAATTTCATTTGTGGTATTCAATGTTTAATAAAACAAAAACAAATTTGAACAAAGGATCTAGTTTTAGATTGCCAATCGACTTTAAAGGTGTTTAAGAAATAGTTTTATAGATTTAGATAATATATACTATAACTATAGGTATAGTAGTAGTATTAGTAATAGTATTTAGAAAATGTCAAAAAGAGAACATGATGATGTAGATGATAAAAGTAATAAAGATGCTGATGATCAAGATAATCACTTGAAGAGCAATAACAACAACAAAGATGATAACGATAGTAGTAATAAGATTGAAAAGAAAAAAGTTAAGAGTATGTGTAAATACAATGTATTAGTTGGTAGCATAAAGCTGAGATGTGAATTGACTTCTAATCGATTGATGTTTTGTTTAATGATTACAACAGGAGATTTACCATTTGAACAGATATATTTAGATAATTTACCAAATACAGAGATGTATGAAAGAAGTTTTATGCATAGAGATGTTTGCAATCAAATACATGTTACAAAGACAGAATTTATTATCACTGGTGATATACTTGGGTTCATTAAGTTCTGGAAGAAACAACCTGATGGTATCGATTTCGTCAAGACATTCAAGTCGCATCAAGGCCTGTTCACTTCAGCCGTCAGCTACGATGGACTGTGGATGTGTTCAGTTGGTCAAGACAAAAACATAAGAATATTCGATGTAAATAACTTTGGTAGGTATCTTAGCTGCTGCACGACAACCGAATCAATCAATGAACGAATGACAAGTGGTGATTGAATCATTTGAATCTTAAATATTAACTGGTATCATAATTGATCAATTGAACTCTCTAGATATTGTAAATTCATTTAAGATTGATTATCAACCATTGGCTTGTCAGTGGATATATAGTAAAGACTCTGGAAAGCAACTGTTGGCAATCTCAAGTCGAGATTCACCAAATATTTATGTATATGATATTAGAGGAGAAGTTGTGTCTCAGGTCGTGCACACACTGACGATTCATAGAAAGCCTGTCCATCTCATTGGCTTCAATGTCAAGTTCAGAACGGTTGTGTCGGTGGACTTGGGTGGAATGATCGAGTACTGGTCGCCGGAAAACGATTATAAAGAGCCATCTGACCTGAGCTTTAGCTTCAAAATGGACACTGATCTCTTTGCACTGATGAAGGATCAGACAGTAGCAACCAGCTTGCGATTCAGTAACAATGGAAAATACTTTGCAATGACTGCTCGCGATAGAAAGATTAGAGTTTTCAACTACTCTGCAGGCTCGCTGCACCGTGTCTACGACGAGTCGTACGCTGTGCTCAATCAGATTCAGAAGGAGGAAGACTCACAGTATCACATCGATCCAAATGATTTTGGAAGAAGAATGGCGGTGGAGCGTGAGATTGAGAATGCCTTTGACCAGGCTATCAAGCCTGAGAATCTTGCCAAGCCAACCACCGCTATTCCCCCTCCATCT
This sequence comes from Heterostelium multicystogenum, assembly GCA_003667245.1. NCBI lineage: Eukaryota > Evosea > Eumycetozoa > Acytosteliales > Acytosteliaceae > Heterostelium > Heterostelium multicystogenum. The sequence goes on along the minus strand of RCNN01000033.1, from coordinate 41,187 downwards.
AACATCATATTCGACGAATCCGATTCCTTTTTGATCTATCCAACGCTTATTGGAATCAAGGTTGTCAACATGGTCAGCAACAAAGTAGTTAGAGTTTTGGGAATGATTGAGAACTCCACACGATTCCTCAGCATTGACTTGTACCAAGGTAAGAACGAAGGAGATTTGTTCCTTGGAACTAAAAAGAGAGATGCCCAACCAGATCCAACACTTTTTTGTCTCGCATACAAGAAGCAAAGATTCTATATGTTTACTAGAAGAGAACCAGAGGATACGTAAGTATTCGGCAATCTGATCCAAGCATCTAAATTGATTATTCACTAACTAATATTCAATCGATTGAATCACTGTACAGTGATAACGCAGATTTAGGCAGAGATGTGTTCAATGAAAAGGTAAATAAGGACGAGCAAATGATGCTTCACAATGCAGCAAGAAAATTGCCAAGAAATGCAGTTATCCACACTTCCGTTGGTGACATTCACATTCAATTGTACCCAGATGAGTGTCCAAAGACCGTTGAGAACTTCACAACACATTCCAAAAATGGATACTACGATGGTGTTATCTTCCATCGTGTCATCAAAGGATTCATGGTGCAGACTGGAGACCCCTTGGGTGATGGAACTGGTGGTACCAGTATTTGGAACAAAGACTTTGAGGATGAGTTTAGCAGGAATCTAAGACACGACCGTCCTTTCACCGTGTCGATGGCCAACGCAGGACCTGGAACCAACGGATCACAGTTCTTTATCACAACAGTGCCAGTCCCCAGACTGGATAATAAACATACTGTTTTTGGTCGTGTCTACAAGGGCATGGAGACAGTAGCAACCATTGAATCAGTAAGAACCGACAAAAACGATCGTCCACTCGACGATATTACAATTGTTGGTATCAAAATCACCAATGATGTTCCCGACGAATTCAAACAAAAGAAATAGATAAATAATAATTTTATTTAACATCAATCAATTATTCCTGTTGTTATCTTTTTGATTAATGTTTCGACATTCTCCAATAAATTTGAATTCTTTCATATGGATAGGAATTATAATTTAGAGAACCGAACAATACTTGATTCACTTATGAATTGATATTAAGGTTCATCTAGATTGCTGTTAATACTCTGCCTTCGTATTGTCAATTCTTCCTATTGCCAATACTATCTATTTAATGTGAATATTTTATCAACATATCATGATCTTATTGTGTTTCTTTTCTAGATAACACAATTGTGTTGTAGATATTTTATGATACTGATAAGGTTAACTTTTAAAATTCAAATTAATACATTTTAAAAATGAATTAAGGATAATTGTTAATAATTACCCAAACATTACTTGAGTTTTTATTCATCCTTCTTCTTTGGCAACAACTTAGAATATATTTAAATTTCATTTTTGTTCTATCTATTACCATTATCTTATTACTAGTACTATTGTTATTTTTCATTGATTAAAATGATAAAAAATAGATTCCTATTCTTTAGAAAATAAATGTCTATAACTATTCTATTTAAAGATTTAATATTTACAAAACTATTTTAAATATCCGAATGAAGTTTAATTTCTAGTTTATATTCGTTCTCTGTTGTTACTACACTATTTGGAATTTAGAATTTATCTTATTGTACTAATGGATTAACACAATTTAATAAAAGGAATTAATAATTTGTTGTAAATAAACTACTGCAACAACAACAATAACACAAAACTAAACAATTAAGCTATTAAGTATTTGTTTAAGAATTCCAAATAAGAAGATGAAATTATATAAATTGGTTTCTTTTATCAATTGTATTGGGATGGTTTGAAATAATCTAATGAACACAGAATTAATTTTGTCTATCGAAGTCTTTCCAACAATACCACACCATTTATAAACAAACACAAACATTAAACTCACAACACAAATAAACCCCACTATAGTATAAACCAATGTCTCTCTGTCAAAGAGGTATGAATTGGTTTCAAACATTCAAATGATATTGACAAAAGTCGATAATAACACAATTAAAACAACACTCAACCCTAATTTGAAACAATATCCTCTCTTTTACCACTTTCCATAGTCCCCCTCTTTTGTCATTCTAGTTGTGATAGGGTAAAATTGCACATGGCTACCTCAGTACATTTTTATCAAGGATTAATTGTAACAAACTTAAAGACAAGTTTGGATGATTTAAAATTGGGATTAATATGATTTAATATTTACTGATTTATATATATTGATATTTATTATTTTTTAATAACTTAAGAGATAATTAAATTACATTAAAGTTTATTTGAAATTTAGAAACAAACTGACATTAAATTTAATTAAAAGTTTGAATAGATTCTATTCTTTTTTCTGAACTATTAGGATGATAAAACTGTATTTTACTTTTACAACTTTGTATTTCAAAATCAAAAATATTGTATTTTTGAATATACTTCAACAATTAAAACATTGAGTTGATAAATCCTAGAGCTTCAACTTCAGGAAAATCTACTTCATATATTTGTTATAATAAAAATGAATAATTAAATTCAACTTAAGAGTTGATTAACTCTTAAGCAGAAGACCTTTTAAATAACATTTCTTAATTTATTATTTTAATACAACATGTTTTTTTTGGTATTAAAACTTTATTTCAAAATTCAAAGTCTCTTATTGATTGATTTACTCAAAATCCAAAAGGTAGTTCATCAAACTTAAATTCTCAATGATTTTTGCAGGTATTAATAATTCCATTAAAAACATGGATGATTGTAAAAACTTCTCATTTTTTTATCACCCACACAAAGACAAAAAATCAAATATTTATTTATTTCTATTATTTTTTTATTATTCACATTGCAACTTTGCAAATATTCATTTTATTTTATTTCGAAATTAACAATAATTTTATTAAATAAAATATATATAACAATAACTTATACTACTTCAATCATACGAATAATCATTTAATAGAAATAACCTTTTATAGTATAGTGTTAAATACTAGATTAAACAAACAAATATTATATATACACAGATAACAAATACAAGTACATTTAAATATAGATAGGTTCATAGATTAGTTTTATATTCGAATATAAAAGATAAATAGATATAGATTTGTATATAGTTGTATAATAATAAAAAATATATAATAATAGTTTTAGGAAATGAATAACTATGTTGTTAGATTTCTGGCAAATAGTATTCTAAGAGTTGTTGGTATAAAGAGGTTGGCAAACTATGCTGCACTATCTATAGGTAACTAATTTACTTCTACTATTCGTCTTCATCAAGTATACTAATGTTATAATTATAGGTCCCAAACTCATAGATCATGTAGTAAATGCATCGACAAGAGGACTTATACCAGTACGCGCAGTTCGTGTATTGAGGACTTCTCTTTCATATGCACCAATAGCCGTTATAATGGGTACTGGTGGTACTTCATTGATAAACGCTGTAACTTATTATGTAATTGTACAGATTTCAGAAGTATGTTTAGAATATTGAATCATTTCATTTACGATATTAACTTTAAATACCTCAGCAATATGTATGATAGTCGTTAGAAAAGCAGTAAATACAGCACTTGGCGGAGCGAAATATGTATTGGTGTCGACCTATCGCGCTGTGGCTGGTAGCAGTACGCCAACAGGCAAAGAGGAAGAGCTACTCGATTGGGTAGTACTTGAGAAACAACAAATACAGCAACAAACGGATCTTACAGAGGAACAGCTTCAACAGGTAGAACAATACGTATCAAACATTGATATCGAGAATGAAATTAAAAAGCAAGAGGAAGTAGAAAAGAGCATTTCCGATGAAGAGCTCAATGACTACATTAAAAAAGAAATGGAGGATTTCGTAATATTGTAAATAGTAATATATCCAAATAGAAAACAACTCATTTATATCATAGATTCAAATAATCAATTAGTTTGGTGCACCAATTTTGCACATCATCCTCCATCACTTAGACCAATCCATTTTCTTACGATCAGTCAAATAGAAATTTTCAAACCTTACAACTCATTAACATCCCTATCCTCCAGGGGTAATTTCCAGTTTCTGTCCTATTTTAATAATAAATCCTGAATAAACTCCTTATAGTTTAAAAATCATTCAAATACAAATTCAAAGTAATCAATTAATAGATCACTTAGTAACTCAAGCTAAGATGTTGAGTAAATCGAATTGGAAGATTGTAGAGTGATTCGTTATTCAACATAGATTTCAAGTGGTAAGCCTGGTGGAGAATATCTTTAAATTTCATCTACCTTCTCATATAACCTTAAATAATAAGGATCTACTAAATGCTGACCAACTAAATCATAAAATGACATCATATCTTTATTGGTGAAAGTGTTAATAGTTGTTAAGACTCTTTGAAAAGCAAAAATAAAAATGAATCTATGTGGGACAACTAATAAATATTGACTCCAATTTAATTGTCGTGGTTTCTTTTCACCACCAGGTATTATTAATTATTGTTTTTATTTAAAACTATTGTAGGTGTTGGGGTTGTCAAGAAAGGTTGTAACATAGAAAGATCACATTGACAATGAATGAATATTAAATAAAAGTGTGTGATTCTTTTAAAACTCCAAAGAAAGTTCCCAATAGCCATTTGTATCCCCCACTCCCCAGTTGAACTTGTGGTATCAGGCTAATATTGACATGTGATAGATCACCCCACTCATTCACATCATCATTTAAAATGGCATACACCAAGTTCTACTAATTTTATTTTTTTTTTTACAACTCCGATTTTTATTCCAAAGGGCACTTTCTTCTAGTCAATAAGGAAGGATTGCAAAGATAGCTATAATAATAGCTATAGGTTATTACATACATATATATATATTATATGCAAATATAAATAACAATTACGATAAACAGCTATTATTTTCTACTTTCATTTGACTATTCTATTTATTTGAATAATTTTAAATATTAAATAAAGTCAATCATTAAAAGTGTACCAAACAACTACTCCACCCACACCCATCACACCATTCTACTACTCTTTGAAAGTCAAATGGTTAATTACTAATAAAATTACTAATATATTTTATATTTAACAACTCAACAACAACACCCAAATAAACAATAACACAAAACAACAACAACAAAGAAACACCAATTATCATTAGATATATAGATAGGAAAAAAGTAAACAATTATTATTTTTAATCTTTTACTTAAATATCAATATTTATATTTAGTAACTTATTGGATAGTTGGGATTATATAATTCCAAAGTAAAGGAAAAAGTAGGACTCCTTTTCTGGATAATAAGTCATTAGAAGGAAATAGGAAGTAGTAAGAAAGTTTACTAGTTAGTTAGTTTTGGAAAACTTTAATTAGTGTAACATACATTGAAACGCAATCAATGGGGAGACCACCCGAAGATGAAGAAAGCTACCTATTAGGTGGATATGGCTTTATGTATCCTGGTGCTGGAACACAATCCGATTATTCTATAAACGATTTAAATGGAGTTAATATTAATAACAACCTCAATAATAATGCTAACGATAACGATATCAGCAGTAGTAACAATAATGTCAATGTAAGAGATAGCGCGATATTAGTTGGAACGAACAATGAAAATTATGATTTGAGTAAATCACCACCTATCAAACCAAACAAAATCGATGGAACTCATGAACATAAAATTGGACAGGTCTTGGCTACTGCCATTTGTGGTAACGATGTATGTAGAATTTCATTTGAGGCGATGGACTGATTATTCAAATTGATCATTCAATCATTTATCTAGATTACTTCAAGTATATTCTATACAAGTGCAAGTTGCACTCAGTTTGCAGGTGTATATGCACCATTTTCACTGGCAATCGTCTGTGTTGTTCTCTATTTATTCAGAAAAGTCTATGGTGAGGTCGGTAGTGCACTCCCACTGAATGGTGGTGCCTATAATGTGCTGCTGAATACAACGAGCAAGCATGTCGCATCGTTGGCGGCTGCACTAACAATGATTTCCTATGTGGCTACTGCCGTGGTCTCTGCTTACTCGGGCAATGGACTACTTCAATGGATTGGTCCCACAGGTCAGTGATCACTACTCAACTATCGTGCTGCTGGCAGCATTTGCCTGTCTCAACTTGATTGGTATTGGTGAGTCTGCGATTGTTGCTTCCATTATCTTCATATGCCACATGATAACTCTATCGATGATAGTATTTGGTGGATACATCAAGCTCTTCTACACCCATAACTTTGATATCTTGCGCGACAATTGGAATCAAGTGATCGGTGCCAACTACACTGGCTGTGCCCGCCGTTCCCGAATCCTCGATGAAATATCTAGGACACAAATTTTGCATACAATATTTACTTTGGATTTGGTGCAGCAATGCTTGGTGTCACTGGATTTGAAACCTCGTCAAACTTTATTGAACAACAGGAGAAGGGCGTTTTCCCCAAGACACTAAGAAACATGTGGGCCATTGTTACCTTCTTCAACCCACTGATAGGTCTTCTCAACCTATGCTACATGTACACCTGCTTTATTGTAAGCGATCCACAAGGAGGTGTTCTTGCAAACTTGGCCGATGCCATCTTTGGAGACTGGTTCCGTCTTTGGGTCGGAATTGATGCTGTGATGGTACTCTCTGGTTCAGTTATTACCAGCTATGTCGGTGTCATTGGTTTGGTAAGACGTATGGCACTCGATCGTTGCCTGCCACAGTTCCTCCTCATGGAAAATAGCTGTCGTCGTACCAATCACTTTATCATTCTATTGTTCTTTGTTATCTGCACCTCGCTTTTTATTCTTGCCGACTTCAATACCAATGTTCTTACAGGTGTATACACCATAGCATTCTTGGGTGTGATGTCGCTGTTTGGTCTTGGAAACATGCTCTTGAAATACAAGCGTGCTAGCTTGAAGCGTGAGATTATCTCGCCATGGTGGGGTGTCATTATGGCTGTCGCATTCGTACTTGCCGCTCTTGTTGCAAACATCATGGGTGATCCATCATCTGTAGGATACTTTGCCATCTACTTTATCGTCACTGCCTCTGTCATCCTTCTCATGTTCATCCGTGCCAAGCTTCTCAAGATGGTCCTCTTCTTTGGCCGCATCATTCTCGCACCATTCTCCTCAGTTCGCCAACGCTTCACTATCAGTTATTGGTGAAGCGATCAAGGTCATTAATTCACAGTCGATCGTATTCTTTGCGTCGAAATCAGATCTCGCATATCTCAACAAATCGATTCTCTACATCCGTGAAAACGAACAGACAAACTGGGTTCGTTTGGTTCACTGCTACACAGGCGATAAAGCACCACCTGAATTTGCAGAGAACGCAGCCATCATTGACCGTTGTTACCCTAAGATTCGTATTGATTTGATCACCATCCACAGCGAATTCACTCCATCTACCGTCGAGAAGATATCCAACCTTCTTTCAATACCCAAAAACTTTATGTTCATCGCATGTCCAAAGAGTCAAAGTTTACATGGAATCGGTGAATTTGGTGGTGTAAGATGTATAACCTTAATGTAAACAATAAATTACACTTTCTACATCAAAGATATACAATCAACAACTTTCTTCAATCAGTTGAGTTAAAGTATCAAAACACCTTCTAAATAATCTACTTTTGCAGGTACTTCACTAAATCAATCACAATTATGTACTAATCCAACTTAACATCTAGGCTTCTGGTAGGCTACAAATTAAACCCCTTCTTCCCATACTCCTCTTTAGATTGCTCTAAGAATATGTACAACTGCTGCCTATCACCAAGCATGGTTATTCTTTCTGAAAAAATAAAAAAAAATTAAAAAAAAATAAATTTCGAAAATGAGTGGGTGTGGGTGTGCGTACGCCACTCGTTCGGTTTTCTCATAGAATTGTGTATCTTTGTATCCGATATCTCTTTGATCAAAACTAATCAATCTATCTCTATTCTATCTATATATCTCTATCTATCTATATATCCTCTAAAGAGTAGTTAAATCAGTTATCAAAATGTTAGTTTATTCGAAACACCAGCTGGTTTTGCTTTGTTTCAAGGTTTTGGATGAGGGTAAAGTCTCAAAGTCATCCAACGACATTCATATAAATATTTCTCTACACACAGAGAATGCCTCTAAAGTGTAAATAATAAAACTATTATATCTAGCACATCATTATAGCATAGTTATTAACTTTGGTATAAAAATCAAATATCAATAATCAAAAATATTATCATGTGACTGATTGATGGATAAAGTGTCTCATTGAAGAAATTCTACAAGTTCGAAGACACTTTGGCTGCTTTGGATGCTGCTACTGCTTTGGCTGAAAACTCAGTTCCAGACTCATTGTCAACTTTCTTGACCAACAACATCATCAAGGAGAAGCTCAGCGATCAATTGTACGTTGCTGATCACAAGTTTGGTAATGCTATCAAGGAATCTTTGAATATCAAGGTCGTCTGCAATGAGACCTCACAGGAATTGATCAGAGGTATTCGTAATCAAATCAACTCTTTGGTCACTGGTTTGAAGGAGAAGGATATGAACGCTATGTCTATTGGTTTGTCTCACTCATACTCACGTTACAAGTTGAAGTTCTCACCAGACAAGGTCGACACTATGATCGTTCACGCCATCTCTTTGCTCGATGAACTCAACACCGAGTTGAACATCTACGGTATGAGAGCTCGTGAGTGGTACGGTTGGCATTTCCCAGAGCTTGCCAAGATCTTCTCTGGTCAAGAGCAAGACTCTACCAACTATACTCGTTGCGTCAAGGCTATGGGTAACCGTAGAAACGCTGCCACCACCGATTTCTCTGGTATCATCCCAGACGAGATTGCCGAGCAAGTTAGAGAAGCCGCCCAAATTTCTATGGGTACCGATATCTCTGACGAAGATCTCGATCATATCAACGCACTCTGCGATCAATTCATCAGCATCGACGAATACCGTACCCAACTCGCCGAGTACCTCAAGAACAGAATGAACGCCATCGCACCAAACTTGACTATCTTGGTTGGTGAAATTGTTGGTGCTCGTCTCATTTGCAAGGCTGGTTCATTGATGAATCTTGCCAAGTACCCAGCCTCCACCATCCAAATTTTGGGTGCCGAGAAGGCTTTGTTCCGTGCCATCAAGTCAAAGAACAACACTCCAAAGTATGGTTTGATCTACAATGCTAAGATGGTCAGTGATGCTACCTTGAAGAACAAGGGTAAGATGTCCAGAGTTTTGGCCGCCAAGGCTGCTTTGTCCGCTCGTTTCGATGCTTTGTGTGAAGTTTCCGACAACAGCTACGGTATCTCCTACAAGGCAAAGGTTGAGCAACGTGCCATCGATATCGAGAACGGTATCGTCCGTCGTTCAACTAACAAGAAGCCATCCAAGCAACAAACCAAATACGATCACACAAAGAGCTCCAACACCTTACAAACCAGAAATGCTGAAACCTCTGTCAAGAAGGAATCCAACATCAAGGAAGATAGCATGGACATCGATACAAAGGAAGAAGCTGTTGAGCCAAAGAAGGAAAAGAAAGAAAAGAAGGAAGAGAAGAAGGAAAAGAAAGAAAAGAAAGAAGAAAAGGAAGAGAAGAAGGACAAGAAGGAAAAGAAAGAAAAGAAGGAAGAAAAGGAGGAGAAGGAAGAGAAGAAAGAAAAGAAAGAAAAGAAAGAAAAGAAGGAAGAAAAGGAGGACAAGAAGGAGAAGAAATCAAAGAAGTCCGACGACAAGGAAGAAAAGAAATCAAAGAAGTCTGACGATAAGGAGGAGAAGAAAGAGAAGAAGGAAAAGAAAGAAAAGAAGGAAGAAAAGGAGGACAAGAAAGAGAAGAAATCAAAGAAGTCCGACGATAAGGAAGAGAAGAAATCATCAAAGAAAGACAAAGAGGACAAGGAAGAGAAGAAATCAAAGAAGTCAGAGAAGAGATCAAGAGACGAAGAGCCAGAGGAAAAGGTTACCAAGAAGAACAAGAAGTAAACCTTTAGCAACCCTTTTTATTTCCTACACTATTTAATTGATTGATTGATAGATCGATCTCATATTCATCACCACATCAATCAATTAACTTGCCATTTCTATTTTTCAAAATAATAAATTATCCTTTTTTAAAACCAACAAACAAAACAACCACAAATCGCTCAAGTTTTATTTCTTCCAAAAAACAATTATCAACTCTAGATGTTGTCTAAGTTTAGTTGGTTGACAAATGAGAACCTGGGCATCATTTACATCATTCATTCAGTGAAAAATATCTGATCAGTTTTGAGTGATTGGGAACTTTATTTTACAAAATGGAGATCCAATTGGTTGTAACCTTGTGGAATTAAAATATCCTTTAAACAAAGAAAATCCAGATTTTTTGTTTTTTGACATTTACAAATACATTGTTAAACATTGAGGTGTATTAATCTTAGTAGGTTTGATCTTTATAACACTAAAATCTGTTACAACATCAACTCTTGATATATATTAGATAGATACAAATGTTATCAAGACTGATTCAAATTATCTTATTGTTTATTATCTCGTTGGAGTATATCACTCTTGTCGAAGGCCAAACATTAGATGTGACTGAATGTACTGTCGCTTTGTTTTGATCAGTGTTTAATACTTTCAATTTTATTAATAAATGATCTTTTGAAACAATTATAGTTAATAATTTACTTTGGTTAAAGGCTCAGTATGGAATTGAGTTAGATCAAACTCAACAATCATGTAAAGAGTTAAACTCTGCTTCTTTAATTCTTTCTTGTTTGGAACAAGGTGGTACACAATATATTGTAACAATGTAAATATAATTCTATCAATTAACTTTAGTGATTATTATTAATCTTGTATTTATTTTGTATAAGGTTTCTTTTTCCATCTGGAGGTGTAATCACCAAATCTCTTCCAGCACCAAATACTCTAGATTTCAAATATATGACTAAGTTTGTTTTGTTAGGCGGGAAGCCAAATATAACTAACATCGATATTCTGGGTCAATTGGATTCGCCCGTGAATACACAGTTAAAACATATTTCGTATGTATTGTTTAATACATTTTTAGTTAACATTTATCTAATTTACATTTATCGATAAAAGTATATCAAATTCATTCATTGGTGGATTCCCAGAAAAATTCCCTATGAACATTCAGCAGTTAACAATTCTGTAAATTATACTTATCGTATCATTGTTTCATTATGGATCTTTCTAATATAGTCTTTTATTAGTGAGCTAGTAAAGATAAAATGCGTAAATGGTTTCACTCATACCAATATTTTCAATCCTCCAAGGCAAAATATTACCATTACCTTTTATGAGCCAAGAGAGTTTAGTCTACTCCTTTTATCCAGATTCAACAAATAGCTATACAACTCTACAATCATTGTAAATATATATTTTTGAAAATATTACATTTCAACCATCTAATATTATCAAATTACCACATGAAGAGCTTTATTCATTGTACTATTCACCTTCTATGCAGCCATTTATTTTTTCAAATGCAAACTTTCCAGCCCTAAAAGTACTTCAGATAGTACCAGCTACCAATGTCAATCCTAAAATAAGAGTTGATTTACCTAATTTAGACAGCTTGTATGTATTTTTTACCATTTTCAAAATATCTATAACACTTTATTTAATTCTTTTCATACCTCTATAGAGAAGTATCATCTACCTCACCTTCTGAAGTTGAAATCACAAATTTAAGTTCCCTTCGAGTTTTGTAAATATAAATCTTTCATTTTAGATTCTTTTTATACTAATATTTAATCCTAGGAAAGTAGATAAAATGGCAAAAGTAAACACTGGAAACTTTTCAGATTTTCCATACTTGAGGGAGTTGTCTTTGGATTCGGTGGAAATATTAAGTGCGACTGCGCTTCAGTATTTTAGCTTGTCAAATACAAACTTGCAAAGTTTCCCTCCAAGAAGTTGGTTTTTAAATTCACCTTCAATGTGTGTTGATCAATACCTTTACAAATTGAAAAAGAATATAATAGTTATTAATTAGTTTGATATTTTGATCCTTAGAAAGCTAATTAATAATGGAATGTCAGGTTCAATTCCTAAAGTACCCCAATTTACGCCTATTGAGTTAGTTATAGATAATTTAGGTGTGGATGGGGTACTTCCAGATACCTATTGTAATTCTAGGTTTATAGATATAAAGAATACTAGTATCAATGCTATACCGGATTGTTTTTATTGCTACTGGGGCATGTTCAATGGATCTTTTCCTCCTATAATAACTGGACCACCTTCCGATTTAGTTTGTGGTAATTATCTAATATTAACAATTTACTGAGACATTTATTAACAGTCCAATCAAAGCTGGACCACAGTTACAGAAATCAGATTTTGTAGTTCATCCAGATGAAACTAGATTGACACTTACAGGAACAAACCTGGGGTATGGATATCCAAGTGATATAAGCTCTGGATTAATTGTCGATATACCAATACAAAGTTCTTTTACACAATACCTAAGAATACATCCGATTCAGTTGAAGTTTTCTTCTCAATAGGAAAACAATACTCAGCAAAGATATCATGGGTGACAGATGGTATGTAATTTGATCTTTTCTATAGATTATATAATAACACTTATATCAAATAATAGTTACCTCTTTTGTTACTGTAAATTCAATGTTAAATGGTTCAACAATCATTGTTTCACTATTTTGGAGAATTCTCATTACAACAAAACTATTACCAAATCTATGAGAATACTACAAATGAAAACTGTATCATTCAAGTAATTGTTACAACAAAGATTACTTGTATATTTAATGCTAATGGACGAAATCCCGGACAGTTACTAAAGATGCATCTTAAGACACCCTATCAAGATTTTGATAAGAATTCAATTATCTCCAAGGGTATGATCATACTTTCTTTAAAAAATAACAAATTATGATATTAATAGATATCATTAATAGCATATCCAGTTGTTACATCTGTAAATTCAATTGATAGAAGTGGAGGAGTTATATCAATTATCGGATATTTTGGTCCAGTAAACACAACTTTTTTCCAGTGTAAAAGTTAATAATATCAATTGTGTACCTAGATTTATAGTTACAAACGAGACATTATATGTTTGTGAATTGAATAATGTTAATTTAACTCCTGGATTGGCCATGCTTCAGGTTATTGTAAACGATCTAATGTTTGGAAAAAGAATGTTATTGGTAACATCGCCAGATAATTCATGTTCATCCTTTTCAAAATTAGTCTGTAGTGGAAATGGTATATGTGTTGATAACAAATGTCAATGCTATCCAAGATGGAGTGGATATTATTGTGAAAACGGTAAAGTATAACCAATCAACTATATACGAATAGTATACTAAATTCACTCTATAGAAATCAATAATGGAACAGTTATTCCAAATCCAACTAAACCTACTGCATCATTCGAAGTAGATGGATACCAATTTGATTTTAATTTGGTTGCCATCCAAGAAATAGATCCTATCAAAGAAATTTATAAGGAAATTAGAACAACTAATTGGATGCAATCAACAAACACCACCAACGGAATTACAACTTTAACATATAGATTAAATGTTACTGAGCAAAATGGAGTCAATGTCACCTCAAAGATTGAGCATTCAAATTTTTCAAGATCATATGAGTTTGCTGGTAAGAACTATAGTTTATCTGACAACAGTCTAAAGATCTCAGTGGAAATAGAAGGTTGGAAATTCTACACCAATGTTAACTCATTGAGAGTGGTTTTCCAAACGAAATACATCGAAGAGAAATGTAATAAGCCTGTATTTGGAAATGATCAGTATGAAACTCTTGCCTTCCTGCGAATCAACAAGGGAAGTTCTGCATTTTATGGTTCATTTTTACCTGTTGTCCTCTCTGATGGAAGACCAACCTATTCTCTTAATGAGGTAATTAACTCAACCAAGGATGGAATTTATATTGGAGTCAATTTCCCTCAATGTCAAAAGTGTATAATGGATCCTGATTTCTCTGTACTTATCACCAAAGACAAAGATATGTGTGAAGATGATTTCGAAACATGGAAAAAGATTACTATTGGTGTAGTTGTCGGCGTTGTTGGTTTAGGATTACTTTTTATTGCTGGATTCTTCTTGAAGAAGAAAAAACACTCTATTAAAACTCAATGTGGAGTTGGCACTTGAGAAAATGGGGAAAAAATCACGCAAATCTTAAATAAAACTCTTATGTAAATCATATTTTAGGTCCTTTTCATTGATTGGTTATTTTGGACTGGAGTATAGATAAGTTAGCTAATATATACACTTTATTTTGTAACCAAATATAATTTAATGTACTATCTTAGTTTGACCATCTTCAGTTCCACATAAAAGTAGATGATGTAGTGGTAGGAAAAGCAGTTGAAGAAATATTGGATTGTTTGAGAGTATTCAGTTTGATACCTTCAGTTCGGAAGGATCCAAAGTTGCCATGTAAATCATCGAGAAGTGACATTGATGCCAACTTACTTCCATATGCAGTGATAATATCGTTTTGCCAAAGAGTTAATGAGGAAATCGAATCTCTGAATCCCTTCCAAATCTTGGCGATGGTGGGTGGTGAGGTAGTTAAATCCCATTGAATAACTGATTTCTCTGAAGTTGAAATTAAATACCTAGAGTTTTTGTCCAATCAACTGAAGTATCAAAGTTACAATGTTAATATTAATTACATCATATTAGGTAAATGTGAACTTACTTTGATAATGGGACCATCTGTTTTCCATGAATCTAAAATAGAACCAGTTCTTGTATCAAGAATACTGATGACACCTGAGGATGAGCCAGAGGCAATCCAACTTGGGAAGGATATGGGTGGATTTGACATGAGTGTATTAGAGTTACTTGGAATGAAATGGTCATTTGAAGTAGTAATGCAACGAATGGAACTTCCTCCTTGGAATGGAAGATTCCAAGAGTGAGTTTCTAAACCAAGATTTAAATCGAGGAAGCTCAAATTGGAGTCAGATGATGAAGCGACCAAGTATTTGTTTGTAATAGGTTCAAAACATGAGAAATTACCAGTTGGCTCAAAGAAAACATGTACTTTAACTTTTGCTTTCAGGATCCCATATGTGAATTGAAGTGGAGTCGCACGATGCAACCAGAGATGAAACAAAATGAACCGAGTGTGTAGTGTGTAAATGTTGATTATAGGTACACAGAGATTTTGGTGCTATCGAGTGACCAGATCTTGACAAGATTGTCTTTACTTCCAGTGGCAAACATTGACTCGGAAGGCGAGACAGCAATGGACTTGATGGCAGCTGTGTGTTCCTTGTAGAATGCTACGACGTTGCCCTCGAGTGAGAATGTTTGATCGGTAATCAAGTCATCATAGTCTTGGTAGTCGTCGAGAATATAGGTGGAGCAAATCTTTTCATCAATGGAAGGTTCAAACTCTTCGAACAAACCGTCATCAGATACATAGGGTGGAATGATTGAAGTGGTTTGGGGTTCTGGTTTAATATTGTTCTCCCTGATATATTGCAACATAATATGCTCGATGAGAGCATTTCACTAATCTCTGCTCTAAGGATATCGTAACCAATGACTCTGGACATTCTAAAATAGAGATGGTATGTCATCTCTGGCGAATAAATGGCTCGCAATTGCTTGTTGCTATCATTTGATATCAATCCATTGTCTTTAAATGTATAAAGCTCAGAGTAATTTGAGTAGAATTGTTTGTAAATATTTCAGTATCTAAAGAACTTAAATGTTAGCGGAGGTCAGTCGTAAAGTGTTTAGTACTATACTTACAAATTGTTTTGTATTGTTAACACCGATTCTTCGTGCAATTCGAAGGATTGTTTCTGAGAGTGGAATGAGGAGTGATGGATTTGGTGGATTCAACAAGAGACTGGCCAATTGAGTTGATTCCTTGAGAAGTGATCTCAATACTAGTCCAGGTCTTACAAGCAAAATTAATTCTTGTAGGAGTGAAAGTAATGTACATGGAATGGACTCGGATCTGGTTGCTTTCGATGAATGTTTCTGAATCAAAATGAATATTGCTGGGAAGTAGAATTTAACAATAATTGGCTCGCCTAGGAACGAAGCAATGGCAATCAATGCCTCACTGATATGCTGTAGATGTGGCTTGGTCAGGGCAACAAGCAGCGGATACATGATGTGTCGAATTGTTAATGGAATTCCGAGAACTTTGGAAATGTTTATGAGTGCTGTGATTAGGCATCTCGTGGTTGGATTATCACGTGGATTGGTTTTAACACTGTCAAGTAAGAATGGGAGGATATGGTGAATATAAATGTCACGTCCAAATCTTGAGATGATCATGTCTATCAGTGGGATTTGAATAAGATGGCACTGAAGAAGATGATCATCGTGCAGCTGGTAAAGATTGATAACACATGGCAGCAGGTAGGTTTGCGAGAGCAGTGGACCTAGTCTCTGTGAAAGAGGATCCAAAAGATCGATCAGAGCACTGACTTTGGTTTTGTAGAATGGTTAAAGAGCTCAAGAATGAATGGGAGTACCAAGTCCATTGCTTCATTTGGTAGTGATGTAACAATACCAATATTTGCCAAAGTAAATGTCAGTTTCTCCTCGAATGTGTGGAGTGAGTGGTAGTGGCAAAGGAAATGGTACATCTGTTTGAAATATGAAGGGAAAATGGGTGATGCCAGCAATTGTTTTGGGGTAGCACGGTCCTCTGGATTGGGGCTGAACAAGCTGGTCTACAAGTTCTCTAATTGGAGTAGGCAAGTTCGATGTGCATGACTGTTGTTGGACTGGGACGATTGGATGTTTTCCAGTGGATGCAGCCGATGTTGTTGATTTTGGTTGGAAATGACTTGCAATACTTGAGGAGTAAAGAGTGGAGCACCCTGATAGAGTTCAGCGATTATACAGCCAATAGCATACATGTCGTTAGCCTTCATTATGTCGAGTGGAGACAGCTTGTTGTGAGTAAGATAGGCAAGGAAGCCAGGGAGTTGTTGTTGAGAACGATCAAATTCCAAAGGACGATAGATTGGTGTGAGATTGGAAAAAGACTGATCAAATGAAAGGCTGTTTTCGCATATCTGAAGGTCGTGCAAAGAAGATATCGGGTGCAACAGTGTTGTTATTTTTGGCTGTTGGATCCAAGTCCTCCAGAGGACTCCCAGATTCCTTCACCAGAGAGTCTTTCATAATCGTATAAATCGAAATCGAGATCGGCTGGAAGTGGTTCAATGATGTGAGTGATGGGTAGATCGGTGATATTGGACTTGGTGGAGTGATGTCGATGTCTGATGATCCACGGTGGAAAGTTGATGGTGACGGTGGAGTGACAACAGTATTGATGGCACTGTCAGAGTTTATCATCAATCTCTTTCATAGGTGAACCAGACGACTGTCTTGAAGAATTAGTTATGATTCCAGAGTATCTTCTTGTTGATTGTTTCCTCCGATTTTGAATGTACCATGGATTTTGTATTGTAATGTTTGTTCCAGATGTTATCATTGAGTCTGCTGGTGAGCCTGATGTTGAATCATTCAAGCTTACATTGTTGCTATTTGTTATTGCTACTGTTGTTATTATTATTGTTGTTGTTGTTTGAATAGGGATGGCAAGAATTTAGCAAAGGTTTTGGCACTGTCTTCTTTCTTTGTTGGTGGTTTACTGTAAACGGTGGACTGGCTAGAACTGATTGAAGTGCCGGATGAATTGGTTGAATTTCCAGTGACTGTTGATGAACGATTGCCAATATTGGAAGTTGATGGCTTGTGATTGTACGAAAAGCGGATTGGGAAAGTGGGTTGGAACTGTTGTTGGCTACCGTAGCTGAAGACTGGGGTGGTCCCAGAGAAATCGGTCCAACTGAAGCTGTTAGTGATGATATGATAGATACGTTGCCGAGGCTACTACTGCTTTGAAGTGGATTAGAGGAGCTATCGCCAAATGACTGATTCAAATAAGATTGCTCGTTGAACCTGAATGATTGGCTCATTGGACATTTGTTTAAGGAGATTTAGGTTGCTGGACGATGTTTGTTTGGGAGGATGTGGTTTGGTAAAGAGTTGGACGATTCCGCTCGTACGGGGCACAGAGGTATCAACTAGTGCTACGTTTTTAGCAGCAATAGCAGCCTCTCCACTGAGGAGATATCCAAATGTTAGATCGATCCATTGGTGTAGTTGTTTGGAGACGGGTTCAGATTCAAGTGCCGACATGTGAATGGAAATGAACTCCTCAGGAGTGGCTGCCCACTCTGGAATGGCAAGATCTGGCATGTCGCTGTGAATTGACTTGAAAATAGTTGGATCTGTGAAGAATTCCGGTATACATTCGTCGGGTGTCCAGCGATAGAGTCTTTCCATCGTGGGAGGATATTCATTTGGTTCGTAGTTCGATCGGACGAATCTTCTGAGAATGGGAACTGGAGTGGAGTTCTTCTTGCGAGATAGCTGTAGTACGTCAACTCTGAAAGGATGTCCGAGATGTGGTGTGGCGAGTTGTGTGCATTCTGGAACTGGAAGTCTAGCTGCTCGTCACCCTTGTTGAGACGGTACTTGGTTTTCGTTAGATCACGCCAGCTTGGCGGGGACTGGAATGGATGGCGTGTGAAATCGATGATCCAAGGCAACACAGGGTGCTTCAGATGGTCTCCATGACGTCTGTGTGCAAGATGGTTGAGTAGTAGCAAGTAGTTGTAGTTGGACATACTGCCCTGAATCCAGAGATTGACAGCCGACTCGGTTGTAGGCTGATAATAGAGTGGCGCCGAAGGGAACTTGAATCCATGCAAGCCAAGCCACATGTTGTTGTCCAGCGCAATGTAGGACGGCGACAGGTCACCATGCACGATTTCCTTGTCATGTAAGAAGCTGACGAGCTGAATCAATTGGTACAGTATGAATGCAGTGATCTTGCTGTTCTTCAAGAGGAACTGGTTGCTGTAGCGCAGCAGATTATCCAATGAATATTGGGTACTTTTGATGCACCAAAAAGAAATATCTGTCGCTCTCGATAACCTCAAGAATCGGTAGCAGATTAGGATGTAGTTTCAGCAAGTTGGGTGCGCTGTAATCGATGGATGAAGGAATGCTGCTGTCATTGAAGTGTATAGAGTTTGGCAGAGGACTGATGTATGTAGAAAACATTTGTAATATTGTCAATAGATATTCCTGGCGATAGTTGTGAGTTTAGTGGATGAATGTCAGTAGCTAGCTCAGCAGTGAGGTTCGTCTGGGTGAGAATATAGTATAATAAGTAGATAGATAGTTACTTTTGTGGCTTGTTCGACGTTTGATTCCGTTAGTTTGGTCAGTGATTTCTCTTGTACAGTGTAGTTGTCTGAGTTTTTCATATTATACAATGGATTGATTTGGTAGAAGATGGGCGTAGAATTAATCTCATCAAAGTACTCCCAGCTTGTGAGTACCTCATTTGGTTGTAGTTTGAATTGGTTGTTGATCGACTGTGGTACATAAACTCTTTCAAACAAAGTAGGTTCACTAACAACAGAAACATCAGTAGCATCATTAGTATATATCACCGACGAACTACAGTGTACTCTGCATCAATAATATTACTTACAAGTTCATAGTAATACATTTCTCTAAGATATGAATGAATATTCTCATCACCTTCAAACTGGGCGGATTGTAGTGAGTATGGCTGATATTCAATACGATTCAGAATCGAAGGTGTCGTATTATCATCGTTGGGCAATGAGGGGAGCTGTTCTCTAGATGAATGCAGGGCTTCTTTCTTTTGTAACTGCTCCTCTAGCTCTGCATCCAGAGTCTTCCGCAACAACACGGACTTATCGAATGATTGTATCAGCTGCTCAATATAGTTATTCTCTTTCTTTTTTTGACAAATAGTAAAAGTATCTATCTACCAATCCTCTCTGACACTATATATATATATATGTGTCATTCATCATATGATCATTGTTATATTATCATCAATCATCATTATCATCAAAAACAACTTAGTACTACTTACACAACAGGTAGCAAGATTATTATTATCATTATCAAACTCTTGATTCTCTTGATGCTGTGATAGGAATGCCAACTTTAGGTTACCTTCTATTTTCATCTTTTAATATCTGTCTCGATATCTGTTGGCCCATTCTCTAATTATGTATTGATATAGTACAATGGTTGTATAATATTATAATTTATTGATTGATTGACTGTTTTGGCAAAGAAGTGATTGGAGTTTGATCAGTCAATCAAATCAGAGTCTGGTCTAGCTATAAAAGAACACACAAATACATATACACAACAACAAAAGAATCTAATTTTTCATTGAAATAGATATTTTGTTTTTATTTTTCTGTCTGTCTGGTTGTCAGTCAGAGATTGATTAATTAAAAGTGCATGCACTGGTTGAAACACCTGGGGTTTAGAAGTCATTTCATTACTTTCATTAGCAATGAAATGACTGAAATGACTTCTAAACTAATGGACCTGGGTGGGGACGGAGATCATTAGATCGTTCAAATTCAAAAACCATTCCAATGCTTGGACATATCGTATCGTGTTTCATTAATTTATTGTCAGTCGTCATTCACAACTATGATTATCTACTTTAATTATGTCGGAGGTGTAGCTTGAAAACAAAACAACAATGATACATTCTCTCTTCAGTTTGCTTTGGTTGCGACGACTTCCTTTTTTGAGTCTTTTAATTGATTGTTACTGTCCTTGTTGCTATCACCTTCATTATCACTATTGTTATCTTTATCGCTGTCACTATCACTATCACTGTCATATGACGAAAACAGAGATGTTTTTGTATTCGATGAAGAAGTAGTTGCTGTTACTTTTGTTTCTTTAAAGGTGATTCGTTATCGTTGTCATCATTGTTATTATTATTCTTTGTCGAATGACTATTATTACTATTATTATTACTTGTAGACACTAGTTTAACATTAACCAACTTATTCTTTTTGTATTTGTAATTGCTACAGGTTCAGGTATGATCTCATCTTCAAGTTTCTTTATAGTTTTATTACTGTTGGCAGTGCTTGCCAATAAGGTTGCCTGCTCTTTCTAGTTTTATAGTAAGTAAGATTACCGGTAATTAGGATTATTCCAAATGATTGCAACGACATCAATGATGACTATAATGACGATAATATTAGGAACATACCTTAAAGTTTGCTAACTCTCTATTGATTTCATCGAGTTCTTGTTGCTTTTTCTCGTTTTTCAGCTCTTTCCTTCTCCTTGTAATATAATATATCGTCTTCATTCAATCCTTCGGAAGCCTCTATAGTAGTAGGATCAGTGATTAGTATTATACTATTTAGGTTAAAGGTGGTAGTACTGAATGATACTACTTACTATCTTTATACTTCAAAGCCAACTCTTCTTCTTTCTTTTTGTTTCTGCTCTTGTAGTTTTTCATAGAGTGTTCTTGGGTCATATTCTACCTGTTTCTTTGGCACGCCATCAAACAACTCTTTCTGTTCTTCAATCTCCTTTTCACTTATAAACTTATTTTGTGAACGACATGACATGGCACCTGTCTTATCTTCTAATGAATTGTCAATCAAACAAAACACTGAATGTCACATTTATAATAAATACGCAAACCAACCAAGACCATGCATAAAATTTCGATCATTTTGGAACCATTTACAAAGTTACAATCATATCTCAATAACACCATATGTTCATCATAAGAAATAGAATATTATAATACTACAATCTAAAACAAATCAATCACATAGATAGTTACATAGGTGTGAACATTATCTATATAAAGAAACCACAATTACATTACATTGTGATCGAACACATTCACATACGTCGTTGTTATGTAGATCACTTGATAAAAAATGAAGAGTTGTACCGAAAGTAGGAAATCAATCAATCAAATCTAGATAGACCTATCTCTACTCTTTTTCTTTCCCAATGCATTATTGACTGCAATTAGATTTATTCATTCATTCATATCTTTCAAGTTATTAAAAATCAAAAATTCAAAAAAAAAAAACTAATTTTTAAAATTCATCCTCTTTTTTAATATGAGTTAGAAGTAACTTAATTGTTGACATTTTGTCAATATAGATTTTAGAAGTGTAAATTGCTTGCATTAGTTTTATAATAATAATAATAATAATAAGTTAGATAGGGAAATGGATCAAAATGGATACTACAACCACAACTGCTACTGGTGGAGGTGATGTTGTCAGTCAGCTGTATGATATCGCACACAAGTTGGATGCGAACCCATCGTTCGCCGACGACAGCAAGCTGTTCGAGCAAATATTGGCACTCTCAAAGGTATCGAAGCAAACCAAGCAACTCTCCTCTCAGTTTCTTGCAAAGTATTTCAAGCGTTTCCCAACACTTCAGGAGCGTGCCCTCGACGGTCTCATTGACCTGATCGAAGAAGACGACATCCCCATCAGAGTGGGTGCCCTCAAGTCGATACCCTCCATCTGCAGAGACAATCCCGACTACATTGCTAAACTAGTTGACATTTTTAGGTCAGCTACTAAACACAGGTAGGTGAACATCATACAATATCCGATCATTCCTGAAACGTTTGGAGCTTGCACTAACACCGCCGCTAAGACTCTTCTATTGAGTTGGAGAACACCAAGAACTCCTTGGTAGAGCTTTACAAGCTGAACTCAGCAACCACTCTCAACTCATTTCTCACTATACTTGAATCGGACACTCAGAAAGAGTTTATTTTAAAATTCATCAAGGAAAAGCTGATTGCTATGATTAAAGTTGACTTTAAGAGTGAGGTAGAGGCACAAACATACTTTAGAGAACGTATCATCAAGTTGGTAGCAATCTCTAACGACGCCGAATCCGAAATCCTATTGGAACTCTACCAATGCTTCCCTCAGTATACCATCAAAGACGTCGCTACCTACCTTGACCTTTTGATACCACAGTTCGAATCAAAACCCTATGATGAATATAAAAAGAAACTTAACCAGTCTCACTAAAATGTTAATCAAGAGATCAAAGGTAAGCAGCATATGAACAAACAAACTTTATGTACCATCATCTTACACCTATTTCTACAATTAGACACAACAAGAACCAGTCCAATGTAAGATATTCAGCTTCTATAATAACATATTGGCAAACTACAATGCATTGAGTGAAGAAGATAAGACTGAAATATTGAGTCTATTTGCTCAATTTTCACACTTGGCCTATCCAAATGATTCATTGCCACTTTTCGAAAAGATATTCAATTTAATTAAAGTAAGTCTAATGATCATTCGCATTGATGATACCGTTGTATTGGCCTTTGAAAACTAATGTCGGATATTATACAGCTAAACATTCCAACACCAGTACCAGAACAATACGAATTTAAGATCCAAATTTTGGAAGCATTATTGTTATCATTCTCGAACCTGGGTCCAAAATGCCCAACTCTTTTGAGAAGTCTTTGTGGTTACAAAACAAACACCGGACAACCAAGCGATATGTCAGTTGATTTGGATCCAAAGGTATTCGAGGATTTTGTTGCAAAACTCAGAGCTCTCAACGAAAAGATCGGTATCACTGATGCTAAATTAAAAAAGGCAAGAGAAGTAATCCCAAAGAATGACCCAGAGCGCCCAAAGCTCGATCAAAACATTTGCCATCACTCAAAATATTATTGTACTTATTAAAAATCTATCCAAGAATCCACCCATTTTCAATCATAGCATCATACCTTCCTTCAGTATTAAACAACACAACAAGCCAAAAAATCTTAACAATAACAAACAGCCACTTAAATTTACCAACTACAACAATAAATCAAATAGCAACAATATAATAAACAGTGGAGCAGGTAAACAATCTAAAGAACAGCCAAAGAGTCGTTACGCTCCATATGTCCCACCAAATTTAAGATCAGGTGGTCAACGTAAACAACAGAGTAATGATGATGAATATGTAGTTCAGTTCAGCACCAACAAAAACAAAAAGCCACAGAGTTTTAAAGGAAGAGGATCAAAGAACTTTTAAGTTCAAATGGAGAAATGATTAAGGCGCCTTAATCACTGGTCAACAGCAAAGTTTATATTCACAAATAAAACCTTGAATTACATTTCTAAACGTTTAATCGAGTTCTTTATTCTCTTGTTTCTCTCAAACTATTGGATCTTGTGGTATTAATGTTTTTCTCTTTGTGAATTGATTATGGTTAAAGAATAGGGAAAAAGGTGCTTGGAAAAGAAAATACAGGTGCTCTTTCCGATCTTGGGTTTTGTTTCTTGCTCATCCATTAGCATTGCCAACATCAATAAGATACATTCCAATGGTAAGGGTGATAGTATTTCATTTAGTGTATCAATATTGCCAAATTCATTTTCCTTCGATTCATAAATCCATTGTTTTATCAACTTTTTGTTGGTCTTAATTTTCTCATTCCAATCTACATAACAATTTCTCTCCTCCTCCGTCAAATCCAATCTATCAAATAAACTTGTGGTAATCTCTTTGTAGGTGTACCTTGTAATAATACAACAAATCTCATTTAACTAAACTTGGTTTCTAAACAAAGATAAATTAGTTTCCATAATTTTTCAATAATAGTGAATACTTACTTGCTGAAGATGTAGAGTTTTTGTACCAAAGAATGGTCTCCTCTATATGTTTGAAATAACCTAGTATTTACTTGAAGATTAGGAGAAATCTCCTGAAGTATACTGTATATCTGCATATCCTTTAAAATAGAAATATAGTCTTGTCCTTCATTCTTAAATATCTGGTCAAAAAAGTCCATGAATTGTCTTCCAGTTAATCTCTTGGCGGAAGCCATCTGAATAGTCGAATATTTAATGAATTTCTTAGTCTCTCCAGACATTTTGAACTTCATCCTGTTGGAAACCAAAAGTATACTAGTTGTGATAAAAATTAATATGAATAGATTTTTTTAGAAACTCTTATTATATGTAACCTACTCTAAAAGTGATTGGGGATCATCAATAAAAGTAGATGAATGGAGTGTCCTAATTTTCTTTTGGTTTAGATCATCCATACCCAAAAAGAAATCATGTAATCTAAATAAAATAAAAGAAAGTAGATGATTAGAAGATTGTTATGGAAGTGAAGGGGAAATACTATGGACTAAACATATAAACTTACTGGAATGTATTAATTGATATTACAATGGAATTAAATGTGTAAAGTTTGGAATAGCAATATGATTTAATAATACTTGGTTGGAAGGTATGAATGTACTCTGAATTTTGGATAGAACACATTATTGATAAGATATATATCTAAAATAAATAGTGTTAGAAATGTTCAATCTTAAGCAATTGGTAAAATAATACTAACTAAACCTGCTTTTTCCCTTTTACAACGGTGAGTGTAGTGTGACTGTGTTTGTTGCTCTCCTTTAGGACAACATTGAAATCATCATAGTTCCTCTTTAAATACTCTTGTAAAGAGTTGATAGTGGTCTTTAAATCCTGTTTATCATAAATCAACACTGAGTTAAAATGATCTAGTGAATGTGATGAATGTTGATCAAAGGTTAAGATCTCGACTACCGTTTGATCTACCAGATACATTTCCATGTTTGACATATTACAAAACTATTAATAGATATCATTTAGTACAATGAGCTGCTATTATAATTTAGTTTAGTGACAACATACTTCACGAAATATACAAACTAGCTTATAAATTAAACCAGGCAATCTTGAACTAAGCTCAAATGAAACATCTTTGGAATTGTGTAGTATATGCTCCGTGATTCTAAATAAACTATATTAATATCTAAATATCAAGTTTGAAAGTTTAATTACATACACTTTGTTGTCCACTGCTTCAATTATATTCTTTAAGATATCGGTAACAGATACAACACCGGAGATACCATGGTTTTTCATAACTGGTATGATCCATTGGTCCTTTTCTGCCATTATTTGAATAACATCATGTAGTGTATTGTTAATGTTGACTTTTAGTGTGGTATCTATCTCTAGAATATCACATAACGGTTGTTTATGATTAATGTAGTTCAAGTAGTAATACTGAACTTGATTCCTTGATATCTGACCTATCTCTTTTGAGTCCTTATTTGTCAACAAAATGTACTTAATCTTCTTATTCTCATTGAAGAGTTGGTTTAGTTCTGAGAGTGAAGATTGATATGTCGCAACAATCGGGTTTACAGTCATGATTTGTTTGACAGGCACCTGCTTTCCAACCAATGTACCATAGATTAGAGCAAATATGGTGTTCTTTGACTCAGAGAGAGTTGAATCTTTGAGTGTGACCGAGGATGCGCACTTGTGGCCACCACCTCCCATGATTTCACATATCTTTCCAACATCTATTGGTGTATCCTTGGTTGTACGACATATTACAACGGTACCCGATTCCTCTGCACGAATGAACACTAGAAGTGTATGAATATGATGGTTGATTTCCAAGTATACTTGAATCAGCGGTGACAATGAGTGCTTCGACTCATTGCCAGAAAAATCACAACTATAGATGTCGATACCATTGATTGTAGTCTTTGTAAGTGTCTTCTTCATTGATTCTAATATCAAAAGATCATGGAAACTATTGTTTTGATGCCTCATTCTCTGGATGCTTTAGGTGTCTATTTGCTTCATTCAACTGTGGATTCGTAGTTAGCTCAGTGGATTTACCGATGGACATGAATTTTCGGAGGATCGACATGTCAAGACTATTTGAACCAGTAAGATATTCCATTGATTTGAATTCGAGGTGCGAAGTCCCACCATAGGTAAACTTTCCTGTATCCTCGTAAACTCCTGTTGCCATGATTGTCGCCTCCATGTTTGACAGTTTGATACCATCTCTATTCCTGATCATATCTATAATGATAGCAGAGTTTGAGCCTGAAATGATAGTCTCAACCAGTGTGTTCTCCGAGCATTTAATATCATCTGAACCAACAGGGTGGTGATCGCAAACATAGATCGATTTTATATTCCTATTGTTCTGTTGGGTCTGAGTATCACACTCGTTGTCATTAATACCATTTCCACCTACACTTTCCATTTCCACTTCCAAACAAGACATTATGGATATGCTTCAATCTCGATATTCTCTTGGTGTCGACAATGAATAGATACCGCACAGATGCAACTACAGGAGGTGGTAGATTCGTATAATAAAAATTATACTTTAACAGCAAGGAGTCAGCATACTCCTCTATGAAAAGCTACTAAATTTGGATATTGCGTTGGTGTAACAGGCAAACTACATCAAGATTATCCAACAGACCACAGCTCTTGCTACCACTGTTTTCCAGACACATCCACATTCTTAAATACCTCTGAAATGCAACAGTATCTTTTAAATCAATGATATTCTTTAAAAAAATAAAAGATGCAAATATCGATGACAATGCATCAAAGTCAGCAGCAATATGTGCTGTTATTAATATTAAATCTTTATTATTATTATTATTATTATTAATATTATGACTTCTATCAAGATTCATAGTTGGTTGTTTCTAAACTTATTTTAATATTATTATTTTATTATTTTATTATTAACATGTTACTATTTATAATAGTAATAAATAAGAATTTGATAAATATTATAGTTTAGTTAGTTCTATCATATTTCCTATGAAATAAATAAATGAAATTGAACAACTTACCAAAAAAGGTAATTTTTGGATTTTGGTCAATAAATTTCACAAAAACAACACTCTTGGTTGATCTTGGGCACAGTGCATCGGTGACTTGAATGGCAGCTCTTTCTAGAAATGGGTCTTGTTGAACTTCATAACGAACCAATACTTTGAATTCTCGATTCCTTCGCATTTCACACAGGGCCGATATGGTTAATTGATTAAAGAGGTTGATGATATGAAACTAATCGATCTATTTGCAATATATTGATTGATATCGATGTCCAACAAATACATAGATTTATATATATTAAATAATTGATTGAAACGTATTCGATTAGATTATTGGTACAAGAGATTGACTATCCTCTTGGTGTGTTGTGGAAAAAAATGATTCAATTTGATCATTATTGAATTGTTTCTTTGAGTTTGATATTATTATTTATCAATCGAATACATTTCAATCAAATATTAAATTTATTTGGTGTATAAATATATATATATACCTAGGTATGTGATGGTCATCATCATATTTACAATTGTGTTGGTGATATGTCTTAATAATTGACGATTGTTTGGTTGTGGTCTGTGATGAATGAAAATGTTGATAACAATATCTTTACGACAAATAAAAATAGAACATTGTGATTGTGAGTAATTATCACTTATATATAACTACTACTACCATTTTTATGTTGATATTGCAGTAATATTTAATATTATCCTACAGAATAATAATAGTAATAGTAATAATAATATAGTATATTATATCATTTCTTTGTTAAAATTGGTAGTAATGAACAACTATATTTAAAAAAAGTGATAATTGGTGATTGATTGATCAAAACCAATTTTAAAATTAAACAGAAAAAATAATTACAGCTTAATTAAATTAAAATAATTGGAAAATCATACCACACCACCTTCCAATTTAAACATAGCAAACACCACTAACACTACATAGCAAAACATCGGTGTAGGTGTAATTCAATCATAAATCTAATTCCACCATCATCAATCAAGTTCCACAAAAAACAATTAAATTAATGAATAAATCATTGTTTTTATTATTGTTTAATAACAAAGTGTTATGTAGATCTATTTTTGAAAAAGTAAAACTGTGCCATTCTTCAGGTTGCTGCAAGTAAACTCTTGGAAGGAGCTCATCGTGAAACCATGGGTTATGGCAAGCTATGGGTACACTAAGCAATTGAAAGTTTATTTCGCAAATCATCAGGTTTCAGATTTGAATTCCCAGCAGCTTTTTCTTGACGATCATGAATGCAATACGACACTCTGTTCTTCAAGTTGACTTGGTCAGGTTTTTGGTATGTGATATCAACATTCCAAGAGTGGTTGTTGAAGAACACTATGGGACAATGCTTGTGGAGCATGCCACCGAAACAATCGACTTGAAGTCATCAAGCTGCTTGTTGAGATTGCGGGTGCTGACACGTTGAATCTTCATAAATGCTTGGCTGTTGCACCATTCTCAAACAATATCGATGTATTAGTGTACTTGTCTGGTTTGGTCGACAATCAGTACAGCGATCATTTGATCTATGAGAATGCTGCCAAAGTTGGCCGAATCGATATGATTGAATGGTTGGACAACAACAGACCAAAGAGTCTCAAACAAGGAGATATGTATTATAAAGCTGTCCAGTCGGGCCATATACATGTTCTCGAGTATCTCAAGAGGCAAAATATTGTAAATAGATCACAGCTACGACTTTTAGATGAGGCAGTTATCTACAAGCAATTTGAATGTTTGAAATGGCTGCATAACAATAAAATTGGACAATGTTCTGAAAAATCAATGGACCAAGCAGCAAGCACTGGACAACTCGATGTACTACAATGGCTACATGAAAATCGAACAGAGGGATGCACCACCGACGCAATGGACTGGGCTGCTGATCATTCTCGTATTGATATAGTCAAATGGTTGCATGAAAACCGAACAGAAGGATGTACCAACGAAGCAATAGACGAAGCAGCATATTCACAACGACTTGATATTATTAAGTATTTACATGAGAACAGAACCGAAGGCGCAACTAAAGAAGCAATGGACAATGCAGCCGCAGTTGGAAATCTCGAAATTATACAATGGCTCCACAACAACAGGACCGAGGGATGTTCAGAAAGGGCGATGTACCGAGCATTTAAAAATGATCACTTGGAAGTTTGTGAATGGTTGTACAAAAATCGTACTGAAGGATTCTCTGAATCTATGCTCTGCTTCGAAAGTCAAATATCAAAGCTGCAATGGTTGCACCAGATTACAACTGAAAATATTGATTATCGAGGTGCTCTTAAAAATGCAGCAGCCTCGGGATGTCTAGATACTGTACAATGGATACACGAGAACAAACCAGAAACATTCTCCTCTGGCACCATGGATACTGCAGCTTCATATGGCCAAATTGAAATTCTTCGTTGGTTGCATGAGAATCGGACTGAAGGGTGTACAACTGAAGCGATGAACGGTGCAGCTAGCATTGGAAATCTTGAGATTGTTAAATTCTTGCACTACAATCGCACCGAAGGATGTACCAATGCAATCAATATAGCAGCCTGTGGCCAGGATAACCTTAAGACAATCGAGTTTCTACATTTAAACCGAAGTGAAGGTTGCACCACCGATGCAATGGACAATGCTGCTGCTCGCGGTAATCTCGATATTGTCAGATTTCTCCATGAGAATCGAACAGAAGGCTGCACTACCGACGCATTGGATATTGCGGCATCTCATGGACATTTTGAAGTTGTCAAGTATCTTCATGAGAATCGGACCGAAGGTTGCACCACCGATGCTATGGATTATGCTGCCAGCTTAGGTCATCTCAGAATTGTAAAATATCTTCACTTTAACCGAACTGAAGGTTGCACCAAAACAGCTTTGCAATGCTATGATCATGGCCACCTCAATGTCCACACATGGTTAATTAACAACATTACATATGAAATGGTAAATAATAACTAGAGACCATACATTCAAATTCAATTAAAATGTAACATCAATGTTTGATTCCGGTAACCGAGTGTTCTTCTGGGAGTTCATAAAGTAATCTTTTAACAGATACAGAAAGTAGGCGAGTCGAATACTTAATTTTCTATTTTTTCCAGTTGCTTAAATAAATGCTTATTGCTTCTGGTATTCAAGGTGGCACTTCTTTTTGGATCTGATTGATTGTTTTAATTTGGATTTTTATGATTTTTAAAGATTTTTATTGGCAATGGGGGGTCTGGTCCAAGACTTAAGACAGTAAACAGTTTTTTTTTGTGGTGGATGTGTGGTGGATCAACTTGTAAATCAACAATCACATCCATATAAGGGACAGATCCACTTCCATTGTTGTTAAGTTGGATGATCATGATAAAAAAACATCAAAAATATTATTCTAATCAACCATGTTCTTAAATAAATAATAAAATAAAGAATAAGTGGTTTATTCGAAAGATGGTCGTGGTTTCGTCATAACAGTAGAATAAATCAAGGCAAGCACCTGAATGCTGAGCATTTATTATGTTTGACTAAAAATAAACTAACAACTCAACTATTCTTTTCTTGATCACCACAAACCAAACTTAAAGGGGCTTGGAATATAATGAATCTAGAAAGCAGTGACAACAGAATCATCCCCCCCAAAACAAAATCAACTAAACAACATGACATTACGAATATTCCCCTTTCTCCTCATTTGATAAATATATACCCTTCTCTTCAAACAAATTCTACAATTATATATATAAACGAAATTAGTCATAATACTTGAGAACACATACTTATAATTAGATAATAATGACAGCAGACTTACAAAGAGGAACATGGATGCTGTTTGGAGAATCCATATTTTATATTCCGACCTTATTTTTTCTGGTGATACCAAATGTCTATGCTGAGATATCTTTGAGTAAATCAAAGCATATTACATTCAAAAAAGTATATTTGAAATCCATTCCATTCTTGGTGTTTTGTGCGATGGTAATTGCATTAATATGTATGATTTCATACGACTCGTCGTTCATCAATCTAAAAAAGACCGATCTCGGAAATTAACTTTAACATTCATTTCTATAGTAAGAATAGTTTCGGGATTCACTGCTTATCATTATGATTCGGATGCAATTCACCAAGACCCGCGCCAGTATGGCATTTTATAGTTTTGCAGTTCAGTTTATGTGCATCGAATATTTCTTCATCAGCCTACTGTGGATCAAGCTTGCTGTAGTGTTCTATGCCAAAGATGACCATCTACCATTGCAGAGAGTTAAAGTTATAGATACTATAGTATATTCAAATATTGGCTGTCTCTCTGCTATTCTATACTGTATTCGTCATTTTACAATCGGTTCTTCTTTCAGAGGACTTGAATCCGAAATTTTGGGACGCTGTTTGGAGGTAAGTCTTATAACGAAGTAAGCCAAATGCTACGCTCAATAACTAACTAGAAATATATATGGGTTCACCAGAATATACTTTTTGGTAAATGTAGGAGTTTTGGCTGGATCACTAGGATATTTTGGATTGCAGATTTCTTATAAAGCTAAATGAAAAGCGTTCGATGGATGACGTTTTGAAAAAGAAAATCAAAGGTATTCTAGGCTTGACCACAACATTGGGTACGCTTATTGGAATTTTGAACATTTTGTATTTGACCATCGGCATTGAGAAGCCTCCACAGGATTGGCTAAACATTGGTATCTTTATTGCAGAGAACATCAATGTCTATTGTGTGTCAATCATTTTGGGAAGATCCTACTTGTGTACAAGAATTAGAATACTATTTGGATTCCCTGAAATTATTGAAAACAACTCTACATCATCCAACGATATTTCACTCACAAACTCCGGTAGACAAGCTTCACAGAGAACGATTGAAACCAGTCAAACACTCGACAGCAGCTTCATTGATATCTCTGTAGATCGCACCGAGCCAGTAGCTTCTGATCAAACCCTAATACACTTTAATTACTGTAAATAAACATATATAACTTAATCAATCTCCACAGGTTAGTCTCTTTAGAAACAAACACTGGGTTTGGATAGGGAATACTTGATATGGGATTAGGCCACTCGAGTCGTGTGAAGGATTAAGATATACTCCAAAATCAGATCATTGACTAAACAATGTTTTTCTTATAATAAATGTATGATTGATGTGGTTACAATGTGGCAAAGTTTACTTTTCCTGGAATTTTGCAAATATATGTAAAAATGTCATTTATTTATAGAAGTGTCCCATGATCATCAGATAAATTAACATTTTAGGTACTTATACGAAATCACTAAATGTTCAGTAGATTTACATCAGTATTTAATATTCATTTAAAGTATAATCCAAATTTAATCACTAAATCTTTTCGACACTACAACTTTGATTGGCAAAGCAATCATACGAATTGGCTTACCCACAACTTGAACTTGATTCACACTACCAATATCATTCCACATTCCTATTATTACTATTGTACACAATCTATTAATTATTATATAATGAGCAAAGCAAGCACTACAAAGAGCAACAAAAAGCAAAAAGTTGAGATTGACGATGGCAACTCGACAGGTGCACTGACATTGTCAGCGGACGCCACTGAAGAAGCTCGCATCGGAAATATGGTTAGAAAAGTGGTGGGCGATACAATTTTACAGACACTTTTATCGAGCTGAAGATCTACGAGAGTGGCTGGAGGTAAATCATAAAACAGCGAAGGAGTTGTATATATGTTTCTACAAGAAGAACTCGGGC
This sequence comes from Heterostelium multicystogenum, assembly GCA_003667245.1. Lineage (NCBI taxonomy): Eukaryota > Evosea > Eumycetozoa > Acytosteliales > Acytosteliaceae > Heterostelium > Heterostelium multicystogenum. The sequence goes on along the minus strand of RCNN01000033.1, from coordinate 7,893 downwards.
AAGAAGTCGATCAACTACGTGGAGGTCCTCGATGAGATGCTTTGCTTTGGCTGGATCGACGGTGTCAGACGCGGTCTCGACGACGAGAGCTACTGCAATAGATACACTCCACGACTGCCCACCAGCAACTGGAGCTTTGTCAATATCAACAAGGTTGAAGTGCTGATACAGCAAAACAGGATGAGGCCAGCCGGACTTGAAGCATATGCAAAACGCAAGGTTGCAACCGCCAAAGAAGCCTATGAAAAAGAAAATAAGAAGTTGTCACCGGCGCTGCTTGCCAGATTCAAAAAAGCAAAGGAAGCATACAAGTTTTACATTGAACAAACGGAATACTATCAAAAAGTGACCAGTCGATATATCATGAATGCAGTGCGCGAAGAAACCAGAGAACAACGATTCAACCAACTTTTGGAAGCATCTTTACAACAACAGCGATGGGACCGATTCAAGCCTCTCAATCAACAGGAGAAACACAATCTAAACAGAAGAAAAGCAGTAAACGAAAGAAAGAAGAATCATCAGAAGAGGAGTCATCAGAGTCCGATTACGAATCATCTTCTTCCTCTTCATGAAATCCTCAGGATAATAAACGATCTATATATAACTTAATGTGCTCATTCAATAATTTTGTTAATTTGAATTGATTGTCTGCTTTCAATTCAATTAAGTCGATTGATCGTATTAAAGGAATCTTGTTATATTTAGTCTTATAGAATTTCAAGTCGGAATTCCTTAAAAAAACAATAACAATATAGTAGGGTCTTACAACAGTATGGAACTAAAGACAAATTTAATAGTAGATTTACATTATATTACAGTTCTATTTCTCTGGGAAAAGACAAAAAGTATCTGAGGGTAATTAAATGATATTGATAAAAATTTGGTTATTAATAATTACAATTCAACTCTAGAGATATTTGATCATAGTCAAAACCCAATAATATACCTCAATTGGATGATTCAGTCTTTTATTACTCACTAAGTTCTCTTTATGGTTGATTCAAAAATCAATATTCTAATAATTTGTAATAATAATCTTATCAACAAATTAAATTCCAAACTATACTATTCTATATGGAATGGTTTGATTTGTAAGATCCATCATTTTTGGATTCATTATTTGAGTACATTAATATTGTTATACCTGATCATTATCTCTTTTTTTTAAACTTGAACAGGATGTGGGAATTGATTTGATAGAATTTTATATTCTTTTTTAAAAAGGATGAGCAGTGAAGATATATATATTTGGATGATCAGGGTGATAATCACCACCAATACAACATTTACAACAACAATTATATTTATTTAATTTAATTGTGCATTAATTTCCTAATAACAATTTAATATAAATTGTTTTTTTTTTCCATTCCATACTCATTATTTTAATTTCAATAGTTTTTATTTTTACTATTTGTCTTTTCATTGCCAATGCAAACTAAAGTTCCTAACAAAGCACACAATCCTTTGTTAAGAACAAAAGATAAAGAGGATGATAAATCAACCAATACTACTACTACCACCACCACTACCAAGCAACAGGTATCACCTGTGGAACTAACAACAAGATTGACAACTAAAATAGTTAATAACGATGGTTTAAAGTTGTTACCAACCACTCTCATAATAAATGATTACGAAAGCAATCTTAAGGGTGATAGTCACATAGCTGCTGATTCTACTATTAAGAGGGCAATTGGCGCCATTAAGAAAAAGCAACCCTCAATCATTGTTACTATCTACAACACCGGTGTTGAAGGTGGCAAATGCGGATATCCACAACGAAGTCTTTTGAGTCTACTCGTCAAGGAGTCGGAATCCTCAAAGTACAACTTTGATTTCAAGTTCCCGAATATACTGATGCTGCAAGAGATGGGCGGTGGATTTAACAATCCACTCTACGAATCCATCATCAACAATCCACACCCAGGGATAATGCAATTCAATCAGAGGAAGGCTAAAGAGCTGTGGATCTTCTACAACACTGATTACTTTAAATACGTTTCAAGCATTCAAACCATGTATAGATTTCAAGTAGTTCTAATGAAAATGAAAGAAAAATAACTTCCATTTTGTACTTATCAATATGCATTTACCGTAGGTATTTCTATAATATTATACAACCTTAACCAAAAATGGAAACTAATTAAATGTTATGATCGTTATAGAAAATCCTCTAATAAGCATGAAATGGATGAAACACTCTATGTCTTTATGAATTTGATGAAGCTGTTAAAGGAGAATCAAATCCCAGTTGTGGCTGGAGGAGATTTCAATGCCAACCAAGATGATATTGCTCGGTGGAGAGGCACCTTTGATTTCGATGACCACTCCATTGAATTTGTAAATGAGAATGATCTTGTCACTACTGAAGGCGGACACTGTATTGATCACATTGTTGTCAGCTGTAACTCCATCGCTCAGTCCAATGTCTCTGTTATAGAAGATGTTTATGACCAAGCCAATCATTATGCAGTCAGAGCAAACCTAACAATCCTTGAAAAGAACAAACTTGTAAATATTGTAGATATTGATAATCTGTACAAAGATTCAGTTAAAAGATGGCAGGATTTTGAGAACCGTAAAAGACCACCAATACCGGCTAAGGTCAAGCCAGCTCCACTTTTGTTGCGCAAGAAACCACAATCTAAGAAAGAAGAAACATATGATGATAGTAGCAACGCAGATCCTGTAAAATTTGGTCCGGACAGCGATGATGAGGACTTGATTAAAGAATTCAATCAACGTTGGAGGCACAACAAAATAGATTTCTTCAGAATGCACTTTGAACATAACATAGATTTGTATCGGCCATTCTTGGACTATCTCAAATCTAAGAGAGTTTCTCCACCAAAACGTGATTCAATCAGAGAAATGCTAATACACTATCTCAATGAATTAGCTTAAACAAATAAATTAGCAGCATATGCATATGTAAAGATCTTAGAATAAAACAGTTTTATCAAATTCTCGTGAAATGCAACCATATTTACGTCGCAGTTAACAAAGATTTATGCCTATATAGTAATGAGGATAGTGAATTCGACTTTTGATAAGAACATCATTTTAAAATGAAATGACAAGAGAAAAGAATTATTCTATTATATTTTTATTTATTTTTACATGTCAGATAAAGTCATTAGATTTAATAGCCGATACTCCACCGTTTGGTTTTGTGGTTTGAGGTAAAATAAAAATATCTTCTAAAAGTAAAAATGAAATTTCCAAAAATGATAAAAATGTGTTTAAATAAAATAAAAATTTAAAAAAAGTCAAAACTTTTCAGTTCACTTTTGCACAGAATAACTATTAATGCAAAGTACCGGTCGAAAGCGATTTCCCAACTTAGTTGTGTGTTAACAACAAACAGACTCTCACCAATAACAAAAAATAAACTAAGCAAACTACACAAATCCATACATCATCACTTTTAAATTTAAAGTAAAAATAATACTTTGTTATTCAGTTAGTTTCTTTATTTATTATTATTATTATTCAGAGATTTAAAACAGATATCTCTGATCTAAGATCTTTATAAAATGTTTCTGAAACTTTCGAATGAAGCATTACACAATCTTGGAAATCATAAATATTCCGGCATAGATGATTCTATACTTGCTAAATTGATATTGCGAAGATATTGGGATATGTGTATAAAGTTGGTTCCACTATGGATAGCTCCTAACCTTGTAAGTTCTAGCATTAGGCCTTTTTTGCGATTTCTACTGTATTAGAATGATTACTAATCAGGGTACAACACTTTACTGTGCTGCATAGATCACATTAACAGGTACCTTTGCAGTGATTGTATCGTTTTTTATAGTTTCATGGTACTCGCCATATCTTTGATGGTGTTATGCCAACTTGGGTTTATTTATTTTGTGCAGCAGCATTGTTCTTCTATCAAACAATGGACAATCTAGATGGTAGACAAGCTAGACGTACTGGTACAAGTTCACCATGGGACAGCTATTTGATCATGGATGTGATTCTATTGTTTGTACCGTATGTTAGTACACGAGTCGGCAAACAGGATATAGACTCTACATTGTTATTAACATTAGTTAATTGTAGCTTCAATCATTGACAGCCGCTAGTATTGCATGCTATGGAAATGGATTCCTTTCTGTTTTCCAATTGTTTGTCACTGCTTTGCTACCATTCTGGATGGCTACATGGGAGGAGTATCACACTGGAACCTTGCATCTTGGTAAAATCAATGGTCCCGACGAAGGTATTGTCATCATCAGTTTGATGTTCTTGTGCATCTGGCTTGTTTGGTGCATCAATGTGGACTACTCCTCTTCGTCAGTGTTGGGTGAACACTCTACTATTTTCACGTCTCCTTCCCAACTTTTTGTTGAACTCCAAGTTCAACTTCATCGTAGTATTATCCTTATCAATTCCAACAATCATAACCGTGATTGTCAACATAAGAAACGTCGTTCGTTCACTCAGACAAAAAGGAAAACCAGTAGCACCAGCATTGAAGCATATTCTTGTCTGGATGACAATGACTGGATGTGCATTCGCTTGGTACTTCACCTCAACTTCAATGTATGGATCACAATCAATTTGGATGAAGAATCCAAGAACTGTACAATTGTCAATTGGTATTTTATTCGGTGAATTAGTTGTAAGTTGATTGAAACATTCAGATAACTATCTTGAAATGACTAATCTAATCAATTTACAGAAGTCGTTTAATTCTATCACATATGTGCCATATTAAATATAATATATTCCAAATCCCATTATATCCACTTATAATTTCAACTTTAATCTCTATTTCCAGCTATTTTATGGAAAAGTAAGTAACGACTCTTTGGATTGTCATGACATATTGTGATTCTAACTCCAATGTAATTTGATTCTAGGCCAATTTTAGATGAATCAACATTATTATATGCATTTGCAATTTGTAGCTTTATTATCTACAGTATTTTTGTAATGGAAACCATTCAACAACTTTGTTCTTATTTAAAGATTAAATGTTTAACGATACCATATAATGCTAAATCTCAATAAATAATATAAATTAATACTATCTATTGGTTTGTTAATTTTATTGTTGAAGGAAAATTAACATGACTTTAGCATCAATAAAAATGCTTTAGGATTATAATAATGAATGGATTGTTGTATAAACAAAAGGGGAGTTGGGGAGTGGAGTTATTGAAATTAATTACAAATATTACAAACAAGGAAACAAAATAGAAAAGATCTGTGTTTAGAAATAATCACTTGGTCTACATTCAGGATGATCATATTCTTCTTCCAATTCTACTATTTTAACACTATTATTGAATAATATTATTGTTAATAATGATTGATTGCATGATGACGATATTAGTTTTGGTGTGACATACTTTGATATTTGGATAGAAATCAGCAACTTGAATTGTATGATCTGGATTCAAAGTGGTTCCAACTTTTTTAAGAAATTCAACAGCACCCTCGAAATCGAATTGCAATAGCTGTCGTTCGTATATCATAAGAATGGCCAATACTAATCGATGTAAATAGAATCTACCAGTTACAAAAAAAACATCCCAGAATCTAACACTGATCTCTAGATTGAAATTGTAGGTGAACAAAGTTGATATCCATTCGCTAGCAAATAGTACAGGTGTCACTCCAATTCCTTGAGATGTGAAAACAGTTTAGGCAATAGAAGCTCGATTAGTCTATCAATGACATAGAGATATTTCTTCAAAAGAGTCAAATCATTCGAGTATAAGGTCGATAGCTTATAATTTTTTTAATATTCCTGAAAATGTCCAAAATGATTCCTAAGCACGTAGATGATAAATTGGTATTAATAAATTACTTCTATTAGAATGTTTGTTGGTTGTTCTTACAATTTCATTCCATAACAGATAAAAGGACTGGCTGCTATAAAACTCATACCTTGAGTATAGCCAATCTCAGGATCCATAACGGAATATGCTTTTAGAATATTAAATAAAGCAACTTGACTATAATGAATAAAAGATGGAGAATAGGTGTTAAATTATTGTATTGTTTCATTTTCTAAATCATATACATACCTTTGTTCTCTTGAGAATTGTTCAACTTTTGGAAATGTTCTTGCAATGTCTTTTGATATTTTGTATTCGTATTCGTCGGATTGTTTAGTTAGAAAATAATGGTAAACTCCAATATTTTTCTTTTCCAACTCGACTGCGCCAGAGCACAGTCTCCAAATGAAGCCACGAAGTCTAGGTGGGATACCAAGTCTACATAGTCTTCTACAATCACGTTGTGCTGTATTCCAAATCATCACCTGTTCCATCCATTCCATTTCAAGCGGAGTTATCTTTTCTAATTTCGGAAATGTTATTGACATAATCTTTCATAGGTGGAGGTCTAGTATTGTATTTAAAATAAGTGATCTGTTCATTCAACATCTATATACGATTGTAAATTCTTACTTTAGTTTGGCAAATATAGGTGATCTTTGAAATATTTGTACATTAGTTAGATAGGTTTGTTGCTGCTCACCACATCCATTGGTGGTACTACTAGTTTCATTTATTGGTGTTGCCGTTGTGGCTGTATTATTACTACTGAGATTGAGGTTTTCAAGATTGCTGGTGCATTCTGATACGTCCTCCTCTTTAGATACTGATTCTGTCGATCTTTATCTTGTTGACCATTTGCTGTTCAAGTGCGGTGGTGGTTCCAATACTACTGCTGCTACTGCTACTGATATTACTATCATTGCTTTCATTCAGATGGGATGTTGACGAAGTAGTTACATCCACATCATCAACGATGCGATGATGATGATGATCTTTTCAGTATATCCATATTGCTGCTACTAGTATTATCACTTCCACCACTACCACCAAAGGTATTTTCATTCAATTTTACAATAGTATTTGCAAACAATAGTATTGCTACTACTCATACTATTAGTACTACCAGTGTTGTTGTTAATCTCTATTCATTTGTGTTCAGCAACACAACAACAGTGTTGCTCTTTACTTTATTATCTTCCTTAATGTTGGTAGTATTGTTTGTATATTTGTTTGTTTTGATGCTATTATAATACAACTAATGAATAGAAATGAAAGAACCAATATATATATTTTTGAAAGTAAACTATTGTAATAAGGTTATCTTATTCTATCATTTAATAGTAATAGTAATAATAATGATAATGATAATAATTAATTAAACCTTGATATTAATAAGATAACTAACTAACTATAATAATAATACTACTATTATATAAATATTATATTTGCAAATAAAAGATTGGGTATGCTTGTCAATAAAATATAAATAATAATCTGAATTGTGTGTGGGGGTGTGCTTGATTTTTAAAAAAATAAATTTGATAAATTTTGGGGTGTGGTAATTATTTAGAATGGAATAAAATATTGTTCCCAGTTTTATTTCTAACAAACAAATAAGAATTCATTTCAAAAACACACAGGATGAAAATTTAAAGTAGCCACCACCTTTGCATATCGAAAGACTATACTTAAGTGGTGCATGACAAAAAACAAAATAGGTTGAAAATAGTATCATTGAATTTTACATCAAATTCAACTTCCTGGCTAAATTATTTTTTAGCTATGAAATGATAATTCACTTTGTGAACAAAAGAGCAATGAACCAAAAACCACATACTTTCTAGAAATATAGATAAAATATTTGACTGAATAAAGAAGAAATGATTTCTTGAATATATACTCAAATCTTCCATTACACTGAAATTCATTATTAAAAAACGATCAATTTTTTTTCAGAGGAAGTACTAAACTAATTTATTCGATATTACAAAAGGCATAATGAAGATCCAATGCACCTGGACCATTCACTAAGCCGGTGTGACCAGATGAAAATCTCAATTTAGCTCTGATATCATATTGATAGAAA